>JAZHYW010008398.1:0-28204 GCA_037355805.1 Ixodes ricinus
TGAGAATGCGTTGAAGCCGTTGCATCGGGTGAATAATTCTTTCTCGACGTTTTCACTGAGCTCATTAATTCTTTCTGCCACTGTGTTTGGGGAAAGGCTTATCTTCTCAAATGTCTTTTTCATGCTGGGACAGACAGCGTCAGCAACCTCAAGCAGGCACTTTTTTATGAACGGGCCATCAGTAAATGGCTTGGACGATTTAGCGATAAGCTCGGAAACAATAAAGCTAGCTCTCACCGTTTCGTCGCTTGTTTTGACCGCCTTTTGGAACAGGTCTTGCTGTTTTCCCAGCGACGCCTTAAGTTGGGACACCGTGTTCTCGCGGCTCTTTCCGGTGAGGGCTTCATACTTCTCTTGATGGCATGACATGAAGTGACGTCGCACATTGTATTCCTTTGGCACAGCTACAGTCTGATGACAAATTAAACACAGCACCTTGTCTCGCGATTCCGTGAAGAAATAGGATAGTTCCCATCGCTCTTGAAAGAGCCGCTTTTCGTCTTCAACTCTCCGTTTCGCAGACGGCTTGGACAACGACATCGAGATGACTACTTGAGAGTTGACGTTGCACACTGAATCGTTGAAAAAGAACGTAACAACCTGTGCTGATCAGTGCAAATTTCGGGTGCACAACGCCACCGTCAACCGAAGATCACTATGGGCGTTGAGAGGGGTGACCGCATTAAGGGTAAAATGCTTTTCCAAGAACTTGAAGGGAAGCATACAACGATGGCATCCAGCAGTTTCGACTGAGATAAACTTGGGTGCAAAGGATACGTGAAGTGACAATGAACACAAAAGGGAGGTTGGAAGAACCCAACGCTTTGACGAGGTTATACTCCGTTCACCCCTAAGCTGACAGTGCGCTGGAAGCTACGTGTTCGCCGGACCAATCTTATCGCTTGACCTCGTTCAACGCGCAGGAGTGCGCGGAAAGGGGAGTGGTCACATGATTCAAGGTCGACAGTTGAGTGGTCCAGCGAGCGTGCAGCTTCCACCGCATTGTCAGCTTAGGGGTGAACGGAGCATAGGAAGAAGGTGGGGTGGAATGGAGGGGAGATTAGTTGTCCCGGATACGCCATCCGCATGTGTGAAGGTGTGGACCAGGATTATAGGAGGCTATGCTTCGATGCTCTGTGCCAAGGAATCTTGGAAGCCCTTTGCCGACGCCTCGGCTACTCCGTCCGGTCCGACTATCTTTTTTAACCAAAAGCGGCCCTCTTTCTTGCACAGACGCTATTGCATGACACCGCGCTCTACGTTTGCGTCATGTATCCTGGCACATGGTCAAAATCGAACAGCTTGGATTTTTTTAGCAAGCTTTTTACACATTTGGGCTGAGCAAAAGTAAAAATATAAAAAAAACAAATTAAATAATAAAAAAAATTCACTTATGTCTGGCTGCGCGGGCCGCAAGAAAACGCCACGCGGGCCGCGTGTTTGAGACGCCTGATATAGAAAGTTCGAAAATTCGAAATCTTTCGAACCTTTCGAACCGCTCGATTCGATCATCGAAACTTCGGTTCGAAAAAAGTTCGCGGCATCCCTATGCCTGACCGACTGAATTGTTTCAGAGTCTGTCTCAAGATCCGAGACGGGTTTCTCCCAGGGAGGTTTATCTGCCACATATACATCTGCCTCCCAACTGGACTCGTGCTAAACGTGCATGGATTGTACATCAGTGGAATCCATGGACGTTTAGAAGCAAATCAGTTTTGTTTTCATTGCCAGGTTCAAATCTTTTGTACTCAAAAATTAATAAAATGTCATTGATCTTTGCAAAAATGTGTTGGCCAAATATATTTGCATGTACACGTTACAGGCATGAAGAAGTCAACAATTTTTTAAGTTTTTACAATCATGAGACTGACTTTAAAACTTCTTGTGGTGGAAAGTGCTTGTTTGGGGAATTTACATAAACAGAATATTTCTGGCTCCCCAATGCCTTTTTGAAATAGGATGCAAAAAAGTACAGATGTTAAGTGCTGTACAGTGTCGGCACACATATAAGGATATAAGGCCTATTTATAATGGAAATAAATGCAGCAAGTGCTCTGTTTCCAGATAGTGGCCAGCTTTTTGTAATATTGGTAGCCAAACAGAATTGATGCATCAGTAGCCAGCGGGTCACCTTTTGAACATCGCTGGCCATAAGAAAAGTGGGTGTTTGGTGGCCAGAGGCCAGAGGCCGGATTCTCAAAGCGAACTTACGACGAAAAAAGTGCGTACGACATATTTGAGAGAAAATCCGTATTCTCGAAACGAAATTGTCGTAACTTTTGCGCAGGTTACGACAAATCCTACGACAGCTCCGAAGCTGTCTTACGCACTTTTACGATCAAATCAACATGGCCGACAGCATCGCACAGTTACTTGGTCGCGACGACCAGCGGATATTTATTTTTCTACATGCTCTTCTCGCGCGTCCCGACTTCAAGCAGCAAGAAAAAGGAAGAAGTACTTGAAACCGACCACGACGAACATCAACGCTGGATCCACAGACACCGGGAAAAGCAACAAAGGCAACGATCCCACCGACCAAGCGAGCTCGGCAGAATAGGCCTAGCAGGCACTCCGACCGCTCCGACCTGTTCAGGCGCAGCATTTCTCCGACGGTCCTTGGCCAAGACCGTCTGCCCACGACCGGCTGGCTTGCTGAATGGAATATGCCCGCGTGACCCTTGTGGACCCTTCCCGTATGAATAGTTTGATCGCTAAACTAAATTTCAGAGGTCAATCTCTTCCCTCGTCATCTCGATCTCCTTGTTTTCCGAGGCAGCGGTGACGAACGCTGTCGTCGAAAAGGGACTCTCATTGATTCTATCTTCTTGTTTTGTGTGATATAGAGCTCAATAAACGCCGTATGGATTACCTTCGCAACACGGTATGTACACTTTGTTATTAGTATGCCATTTTTATTTTGACACGGCGCTACGTCACTGTCGAGCTATAACAGTCCGTGGTAGCTACGCGATGATGGTCATACCTTTCTTTGCCGAGTGTCATGTCAGTATCGAGTTGCAATCGTAAAGATCGGTCCCGAAGCGCTTGCCAAGACGCGGGCTAACAGAGCGAATTCAGCACTTCGATCGAACGCTCGCGTCCGCTCCGAGTATGAACAGGTATTTGCGTGGCTCTTGCTGACACTCTCGTAGTTCAAACGTATCTTTTTTAACGTCGGCTCGCTCCTGCATTTCCGAGGCCGCGAAAAACGCCGCGGCTATTGGTTTCTATCTATGTCGCTTTGCAAACGACTGGCACGGCGCTTTTACCAACAATGACAGGTGTGTTGACTTCGCAGCAGTCAACGAAGCGTTTAAATCGTGTTAGCGTCGATATATCACTGCACGGACACGAACCCCAGTCAAGCGGTGATGAAAAGGCCGCCTGTGTTTATGAGAAACAGCTTGAACACTAAACGTTTACACACAGACAGGACAGGACATACATAGGGCTGACTATCAACGAGTAGTTAGCCTGTGTTTGTTATTAAACATCCACGTGCTCCGAACTATGCCGAGCTCTCCGATTGGTTGTTCGTGTTGCCGAAGACGCCGTCGCCATAGCAACAACACCGGAAGTCGTTGTTTCTCCGTAAAGGTCGTAACTTTCCTCCTCTCACTTAAGAACGCGTCTGTGAATACCGTTTGCGCCTCATCTTACGATGATCGTAAGTTTACGAACTTCGTAGCTAAGTTGTCGTAGGTAAGAGGCTTTTTATGAATCTGGCCTCAGATTCATAAAAACCTCTTACCTACGACAACTTAGCTACGAAGTTCGTAAACTTACGATCATCGTAAGATGAGGCGCAAACGGTATTCACAAACGCGTTCTTAAGTGAGAGGAGGAAAGTTACGACCTTTTACGGAGAAACAACGACTTCCGGTGTTGTTGCTATGGCGACGGCGTCTTCGGCAACACGAACAACCAATCGGAGAGCTCGGCATAGTTCGGAGCACGTGGATGTTTAATAACGAACACAGGCTAACTACTCGTTGATAGTCAGCCCTATGTATGTCCTGTCCTGTCTGTGTGTAAACGTTTAGTGTTCAAGCTGTTTCTCATAAACACAGGCGGCCTTTTCATCACCGCTTGACTGGGGTTCGTGTCCGTGCAGTGATATATCGACGCTAACACGATTTAAACGCTTCGTTGACTGCTACGAAGTCAACACACCTGTCATTGTTGGTAAAAGCGCCGTGCCAGTCGTTTGCAAAGCGACATAGATAGAAACCAATAGCCGCGGCGTTTTTCGCGGCCTCGGAAATGCAGGAGCGAGCCGACGTTAAAAAAGATACGTTTGAACTACGAGAGTGTCAGCAAGAGCCACGCAAATACCTTTTCATACTCGGAGCGGACGCGAGCGTTCGATCGAAGTGCTGAATTCGCTCTGTTAGCCCGCGTCTTGGCAAGCGCTTCGGGACCGATCTTTTACGATTGCAACTCGATACTGACATGACACTCGGCAAAGAAAGGTATGACCATCATCGCGTAGCTACCACGGACTGTTATAGCTCGACAGTGACGTAGCGCCGTGTCAAAATAAAAATGGCATACTAATAAAAAAGTGTACATATCGTGTTGCGAAGGTAATCCATACGGCGTTTATTGAGCTCTATATCACACAAAACAAGAAGATAGAATCAATGAGAGTCCCTTTTCGACGACAGCGTTCGTCACCGCTGCCTCGGAAAACAAGGAGATCGAGATGACGAGGGAAAGAGATTGACCTCTGAAATTTGGTTTAGCGATCAAACTATTCATACGGGAAGGGTCCAAAAGGGTCACGCGGGCATATTCCATTCAGCAAGCCTGCCGGTCGTGGGCAGACGGTCTTGGCCAAGGACCGTCGGAGAAATGCTGCGCCCGAACAGGTCGGAGCGGTCGGAGTGCCTGCTAGGCCTATTCTGCCGAGCTCGCTTGGTCGGTGGGATCGTTGCCTTTGTTGCTTTTCCCGGGTGTCTGTGGATCCAGCGTTGATGTTCGTCGTGGTCGGCTTCAAGTACTTCTTCCTTTTTTCTTGCTGCTTGAAGTCGGGACGCGCGAGAAGAGCATGTAGAAAAATAAATATCCGCTGGTCGTCGCGACCAAGTAACTGTGCGATGCTGTCGGCCATGTTGATTTGATCGTAAAAGTGCGTAAGACAGCTTCGGAGCTGTCGTAGGATTTTGTCGTAACCTGCGCAAAAGTTACGACAATTTCGTTTCGAGAATACGGATTTTCTCTCAAATATGTCGTACGCACTTTTTTCGTCGTAAGTTCGCTTTGAGAATCCGGCCTCAGATGCTTTCCAGACAACGTATGTTTTGCCACCAGTGGTTAAAACAAATTATGTGGCCAGACACTTGGTTGCCATCTTTTTCTTTTGAACATCGGTGGCCATGCGAAAAGTGATTTCTCTTTGGCCAAATGCTTGGCAGACATTTAATTGCTTGCCACTTACGCCGCCGAGCAGAAATGGCGCATCAGTGGCCATACATATATGGATCATCTTTTGAACAACTGTGGCCAGAAAAAAGAGTGCTCTGTGGCCAGATGCTTGCCAGACATCTTTTTGTATCTGGTAGCCGAGCAGAAATAATGCATCAGTGGCCACACACTTCCGGATCATCTTTTGAACACCTCTGGCCAGAAGAAAACAGGGTGCTCTGGGGCCAGATGCTTGCCAGACATCTTTTTGTCTCTGGTAGCCGAGCAGAAATAATGCATCAGTAGCCACACACTTTCGGATCATCTTTTGAACACCTGTGGCCAGAAGAAAAGAGAATGCTCTTTGGCCAAAAACTTGCCAGACATCTTTTTGTCTCTGGTAGCCGAGCAGAAATAATGCATCAGTGGCCACACAGTTTCGGATCATCTTTTGAACACCTCTGACCAGAAGAAAACAGGGTGCTCTGTGGCCAGATGCTTGCCAGACATCTTTTTGTCTCTGGTAGCCGAGCAGAAATAATGCATCAGTGGCCACACACTTTCGGATCATCTTTTGAACACCTGTGGCCAGAAGAAAAGAGAGTGCTCTGTGGCCAAATGCTTGCCAGACATCTTTTTGTCTCTGGTAGCCAAGCAGAAATAATGCATCAGTGGCCACAAACTTTCGGATCATCTTTTGAACACCTCTGGCCAGAAGAAAACAGGGTGCTCTGTGGCCAGATGCTTGCCAGACATCTTTTTGTCTCTGGTAGCCGAGCAGAAATAATGCATCAGTGGCCACACACTTTCGGATTATCTTTTGAACACCTCTGGCCAGAAGAAAACAGGGTGCTCTGTGGCCAGATGCTAGCCAGACATCTTTTTGTCTCTGGTAGCCGAGCAGAAATAATGCATCAGTGGCCACACACTTTCGGATCATCTTTTGAACACCTCTGGCCAGAAGAAAACAGGTTGCTCTGTGGCCAGATGCTTGCCAGACATCTTTTTGTCACTGGTAGCCGAGCAGAAATAATGCATCAGTGGCCACACACTTTGGGATAATCTTTCGAACACCTGTGGCCAGAAGAAAAGAGAGTGCTCTTTGGCTAAATGCTTGCCAGACATCTTTTTGTCTCTGGTAGCCGAGCAGAAATAATGCATCAGTGGCCACACACTTTCGGATCATCTTTTGAACACCTCTGGCCAGAAGAAAACAGGGTGCTCTGGGGCCAGATGCTTGCCAGACATCTTTTTGTCTCTGGTAGCCGAGCAGAAATAATGCATCAGTGGCCACACACTTTCGGATAATCTTTTGAACACCGGTGGCCAAGAGAAAAGTGAGTGTTCTGCGTGGCCAGATGCCTGCGCCGAGTCTCTTTTTTATCACCTGTGGCCAGAGGAAAACTGAGTTAGTCTGTGGCCATACGCTTGCCGGTGATCTTCTGATCTCCGGTGGCCAGTGGCCGAGCTGGCCGGAGAGCGGCCAAAGGCTGGCCAGACACATAACACATTTTTCGTGCTGCCTGGGTTGCTTGGTCTGGAGGGCCTTGAATCAGCCTTTAATGCTGCATTTGACTCTCGGGATGGCATCCAGTTCGTTCTCGGTGCTTGAGTTATTCCTGGGTAGGCTAGCTCTCTGGATTTGGCCATTGGGACTCCCCGCCACAGCGGCAGCAGGTTTTCCATAAACATTTTTGTTCAGGCGATCTGCACGAACTGGCAGTCCGCCAGGACCACACTGAAATACGTCTTGGGCGGTGTCCATGCAACAGTTTCTGGCGGAACCCACACGGAGGGGCGTATCCTGTGGGAAGTCGGGGTGTTTCTCGTGATCCATTGATGTTTTCCTCGACTTGTGGTCACGCCAACTGCCCGAGCAACTAGGTGCTTCGAGCGGCCAAACTCGGACAAGCACCACATTGGGGCTACTCTGTGTTCCGGCACGTGCACTTGTGAGTTGGTTACTAGTGAACCATGTCAAGACCCTAGTAAGTTCATTTACCTTAACTTGTATTTCACTCATTGTGTCCCCTTGAAGAACTAATGCTGTATCATCAGCATACATGAGTGCTTCAGAATGACATAAAACAGGGAAAATCATTGAAGTAGAGAGACGGCTTGGAAGTATCTCCCTCTTTAAAAGGGGCACAACCCTTGCTATTTTGAGCTCATCAGGATATATTGCGCGTTCCAATGAATAATTAAACAAATGTAGAAAATGACTGCCTAAAATTTCTATATTGGGTCATTCCATGTCAAACGTCCCTGACGTTTTGCTCGGCCACCTTTGATTTCTAAAAAAAATATACATGGCCTTTTGCCGCAATATTTGTAGCTATGCCCTAAAACATTTTGGACGAAAATTATTTTAATGACGTAAATGCTGTCGTAATTTTTAAAAACATTGTGAAATTAGGCATTACTCAATAATTGATATAAAATCAGCTTTTAATTAAACACCCAACAATATTTTTTGCCCCGACGGTAGTGGAGCATGCAGTCCAGACACGAAATTTAAAAAGAGTTGCATCACGCGGCAGTGGATGGACTGTGCCGGCCACGCGGCGCCTCGTTTTAAGCGGAGATTTTTTCGTGAGGCCGGGCCATGGTTTCGTTTGTTTTGACAGTTCTTCGGCGAGCCCTTCGTGGTGCTGCGAGTCCAAACGGGTGAAACGTGATTAACCTCTCTTAATGTTTGCGATGCTCAAGCGGGAAATGATTTCCCTGGGAGAGGGTTGCAAGTGTCGGGATGGGTATTTCTGGTGCTCGCTGCGGTCAGGCATAAGAGGTGTTTGCTTGTGCTTCTAACTGGCGTCCTATGGTCTGTGTGCGGGACTCGGACACTGAGCCAGTCAGGCGACGCAGCCCCGCTGCGTCTGTCCATGGGATCCGGGCACGCCGGTGGATGGCCCCTCTGTCTGTAGAGCGTGCTCTTTTTCCTCGCAAATGACTACGTTACGCGAGCCTAGCTTGGAAGAACGCTGTGTGCAGGTGCCTCGTAGAAGCCACTCTTTAAAACCCCTTCTCACTCGCTACCACCAAAGTAGGAATTTACAAAAAAAGGAAGGATGAGAAGAGAAAACGAAATTAAAGGTTCGCTAACCACTGTCAAGGCAAGCAGGCCTAATAGGCAGGCTTTTATTTTTTTCATAAAATTTAAATAGCACTTTCATAGGGGGAAAAGGTAGGGTTTTAAAAGTATGAGAAACCATTTCTCTTGTGTTTTCTTTTAGGTTACTTGTGATGCTTTCCTTCACTGTTGACTAACTTGTTGAGTGGTCCGGTAGTTGATTATCGCTTCAAGAGGGACAGACGCGAGGGCCTCTAGCAGAGCTTGCCCGTGGGAGGCCTCCCCTGGCTGGGGTTGACTGCCCCAGCAGGACGCCACACCAGGAAGGGGGGGGAGTCTTGGCTAACATGGGAGAGCGCCTTTAGAGCGCGCAACACTAGAGCGCCGACGTTAGAGCACACGACACAAGGGCGCTGCGACAGTAGCGCGCTTGACGCTAGATGCACGTCGCGACAGCGCATGACCAGTTGAGGGCGCGACACGAGAGCGCACGACCAGTTGAGCGAACGCAGCAAAATGTGTGCTGTACCCGCGGCTCCACAGACAGAACAAAATTGTGCGACTCATCGGATTGAAGCATTGGTGATTGTTCTATTCATTCAATATGCCTTTTAATAAAAAATAAGAATAAAACGGGTACGACTCTTTCTAACCAATTGTTTACTGACATCGGAGAGAAAAGGGGGCAGGGGAGTGGGCTGGGGCATATAGGTACCGGGAAAGTTTGCAGTTGAGTGGAGCAGCGAGTCTAAGATTTCTTCACATCTGCGGTGCGCCTCTCAGATATAGTATAAATAGTTTACTTTTTGCTATATTTGGTCTATTCTTGACAGGCATTGGGGCTCCGATCTATTTGGTGGCTATTTAGACATCCCTCGCTTACGTTTAAATGGTAGTTCTGACGTCCATGTCCATAATAATAGAAAACTCACCGCAAAAAAGTATCACGAAGAAAACTCATCGAAGGAAAGCTCAGCGCAATTTTGATCGGATGCAGATCTTTCCAGTCTTTTGAGGGATACAGGTAAACCTCCCCTGAAAATCTGTGACATACAAAATACAAAAAACTAATGAAGCTAGGTCAGCTGCAATGTTTTTTCTGCAAAAATGCACGCCACAATTATTTTTATTTTTTTATTTTGCTGTCAGCTTTTTGTAGCACTTTTTGGTTTGTCACACGCAAAAATATAGTCGACTCATTTCGCGATGTCATTGCTGAATTCCGCGGCGTAAATCCGTGCCAATTTGACATAAAACACGCGATGCCCGAACAAGTGGTCGGTCCGCTCGGGCCACTCGCGCTGGACAGGTTGTGCGCTTTCGTGACGGGCGCTCTAAGGACACGCGTGCTAACGTCGCAGAGCTTTTGAGTCGCGCGCGCTAAAGTCGCCGCGCTCTCGAGTCGCGCGCTCCAACGTCGCGGCGCTCTAGTTTCGCGCGCTCCGACGTCGCCGCGCTCTAGTGTCGCGCGTGCAAACGTCGTGGCGCTCTACTGTCGGCGCTCTAATGTCGGCGCTCTTGTGTCGTGCGCTGTAGTGTTGTACAGCTGGCTAACAGACCCTCCGCCCCTTTAAGTCTTCTGGAGACTAGTTTCCTTCCAGGCCCCCTTCACAAAGATGAATGATGCAGGTCCGAGGAAAGCCAGCCCCGGGAGAGCTCGCTTGCTGGGTTTTGAACATCCCCAGGGGGTAACGAGTCCCCAGGCTGCCAACCAGATGGCACCCTCGGGGACAGGAGGGCCCAGGTCCTTTGATTGCTTTTCTATTTTGGGCGTTTCATATATTTCCTCTTTTATAGATGAAGATCAATGAATAGATTACTTCCCCCTCCCAGTAATTAATGTGAAAGAAATCCTTGCAACCATTGAAGTAAGGATTATTCTAATAGGTTCGTTTTCAATAATTTTACTTTCATTTTTGAACAAAGATTCAGTTATTTGTAATCTGTTTGTCTGATACCTTTCTTGTAAAGTAAGTGGACGGTCATAACAATAATGGCTGAAATCAAATGCCCTTTTTCCTCAGATGCAATCAGAGTAGGGTTGTTTGTTAAGTTTGAATAAATAATACAGAAATCTGCCATTGTTTGTAAAAAAACTGGGCAAGTAAAAAGTCCGATGGAAACTAGTCGCATATTTTTTTGGGTGTCGTCATCCTTTGAAAGAGTATTGTTTCTCCCCTTTGTCATCCAACAGCAATCCATTCTTCATTTACCAATGAGTATAACTTTTTACATGTTGAAGAGAAATTGTATGCCTATTTAATATTTTTCGTAGTTAATTTGGTTTCATAGACCTTTCTGTTTGTATTTTCTGGGTTGGATATGGCTTGGAGTGTGGAAAAACTATATGTAATTAATATTTTTTTTAATTTATTTAATTCTGAAACCTCATTGAGGTTTTAGCAGAGTGGACACTGTGGTACGACAAAATACACCGATCTTCCCGAAAAAGTACATGACAGTATAAAGACACGCTGCAAACTATGTCCCGATCACGAGGCCGTTGCACACAATTCAATGCGATACACTTATAGAAAACATTTCGAAATGCCGTTCAGCTGTTGAAAAATATACATTTTCATGACACAAAGAAAAGGTAAAATAAACAGGTATAAAAGCCATATTCATCCGTGCCTTTAGTGACATGATCGCCTATGAATGGCCAAAAAGGGGAAGGAAAGAAAGTACGAATTCGATCGCCATCAACACACAACACTTCAAAAAACTCGTTCGCTTTATTGTCAGCTCGGGGAGATAAATGTGATGCTTATCTCTTATTCTTAGTCTGCTTTATTAAGTTGTGATGGGAAGGTCGCCAGAGAATCACTGCCTACAACTTTTCGGTCGAGGCAGTTCCAGTCACGAATTGTCCTCGGAAAGTGTCTTTGCGCGAAAACGTTGTTATGGCTTTAATATTCGTTACATGAAAGCGAGCGCGAGCGTCTTGTAATGCGCGGATGGAAAAATGAAATATAGTTACTTTTATTTATTTTTAGCTTGTTATTTACCAGTACGAAAAAAAATCTAAGTCGCCCCCGTTGACGTCACAAACTGAGGCTTTGAAGATTGGCCGCTGCCATTAGGGCGGTTGGTGATACCGACCAACTATACGAAGTGTAAACAAATCGTGCTGCCTTCCGCTGAAGACGCTCCAGTTTATCTTTCGTTGATGCAGTGTAATGGTCCCAGACTATTGCCGCGTACTCGAGGATGGGCCGTTCGTACGTTTTAAACGTGAGAATGCTTACTTCTGAAAATGGACAGTCTCTAAGAAATCGCCTTATGTATCCCAGTTTCTTAAATGATTTTTTGGTAATATAGTCAATGTGGTGGTTCCTCCTCATGTCCCTTGCAAGCATAACTCCTAAGTATTTAAATGAATCTACCTTATTAAGTTGGGTGTCCTGTAAAACGTATAGGTTATCTATTTTTGTTTTTCTAGAGAACGTCATAGTTACCTTCTTTTCAAGTTTCAGTGACATTTGCCCATTCTCACACCAGTTAGAGATTCTTGCCAGGGCTGTGGTTATTAGCACTTGGTCTTCGGTGCTACGTATTTAAGGGAATAGTACGCAGTCGTCCGCAAAGAGCTTAATTTGTACCGGAATATTCAGGAAAATGTCGTTAATAAAAACAAAAAAGTGGCCCGCGGACGGACCCCTGGGGCACACCTGAGTCAACCAAGACCGGACTTGACCGGGTCCCACCCATACACACTGACTGTTCTCTTAAGGAAAGATAATCTTGGATCCAGTCGCATAGCATGTCGTTTTTGTAAAGAATCGTCAGTTTTAGGAGTAGTTTGGAGTGTGAGACCCGGTCAAACGCCTTTGCGAGGTCTAAGAATAATGCGTCGACTTAGCCTCGCCTTTCGAGTACTTCTGTAATGTAATGGACTATTTCTAGTAACTGTGTACTTGTCGAAAAACCCTGTTTGAACCCGTGCTGTCTATTGTCTAATAATTTGTTGCTTTCAAGAAAATATGCGTTGTGTTAAAAAATGACTGTGGACACACACAGAGCGATATTCGTCTGTAGTTTGTTACAAGTTGGCTATCCCCTGATTTTATTACTGGGGTAATTTTGGCACGTTTTCACTCCCGTGGTACCTTACACGTCAAAATAGACTTCTCATATATTATACAGAGGTACTTAGCACACCATTGTGCGTACCTCTGCAAAAAAGCATTTGGAATGTCGTCAATGCCTGGGGATTTTTCGGTATCCAAATTGAGTAACAAAGACAGAACACCTGATTCTGTTATGAACAAGTTGGTTAGGGATGAAGTAGAAGTTTGGGGCTCACTAATTTCGGTGTTATTACGGTTATCGACCGTGAATACTGATGTAAAAAATCGGTTGAAACAGTCAACCAAGGCGGGGTTACTAATAATGCCTCCATCCACTGACACCCTAGAAACAGATTCTGTCTTTTTTGACGACGAAATGTATCTCCAGAACTTAAGTGGTGAATAACGCGAAAATGAGACCAAGGTTTCGTTGTGATGTCTATCTTTCGCTTGTTTTATATGGCTAGTCAGGTCTACGCGTAATTTATTTAGTCTCTCAATGGCCGGAGAGGACGATGCCCGCTTACAAGGTTTTTGTAGTTTTTTGGCCTTCCTTTTCAGTTGAAGTATTTGCCTTGTAATCCAAGGGTTTTCCTTATTTACAATCTTGCTTCTGGTGGGAACACATTGCCTAATACTTTAATAAACAATTGATTTGAAGAATACCCACAGTTCATATTACTAACGAGCGTGTTGGTAAGATGTACTAGAAATCAGAAAGTATAAAACCGGACCGACAGCCCGTAAAGAGCCATTCAGGCCAACTGCGTACATCCCTAGTTGTGCCTACCTGGCGAAGGTGCCCCCTGGGTCCGAAATCCAACTTTCCCAGCAGGTATTGTAGCCCAGGGTGTCGGCTTCAACCCACCCCGGAAGTTTCCGAATGGAGCGCATTCACTCTAGGGATGTTCCGGGAATCGAAGTGCCGGCACAGAGTTTCCTTCTAATTCCTGGTCTACTGATTGTCGCCTGCCAGCCTCAGGCCGCTTCCAGAGAGTCCGTTACTTGACGGACGTCATTCCGTGGTGGACTCTGAAGCAGTGAATGCCTCCCTGCAAACACCGGACGGACATAATCTTCAGGTCTTGCTTCGTGAGCCCGAGCGACAGCAGGTCCTGTGCGCTCTGTTTGCACCAGACTCCTAAAAGTTTAGACTTGCACTGGTGTCCAGATGGTACTCGCCATTCTTTCCCTTACAGTTCGAGGTGACCTGGAGGACGTCATACTTCCGCACTTTACTCTCGTGGGCCTTGAGGAGCGGATACCTACAGGTTATGACTGTGGCATCAATCACTGCGATCTCTCGTTTTTCCAGCGCAGTGTTCTCCTTTGAGACCCGTCGTGCAACGATGTCTGGGATCAGTGTTTGAGGACCTTTGAACCTCTTCTCCTCCTCGACCGTCCACCTCTTCTTCCTCAGGCGGTCCACGATTAATTTGACCAAGCCATCGTGCCGCTTGATCCGAGCCGCATGGGTTCTGTAGCATTTCCGAAACACATGGTCCAGCGTCTCGGATGTACGACAGCCCCCTCGACAATTCTTGTCTGTGTGACGCCCTCTTTTAGTCCTTGTAGGGACGGGAAGGGCGTTGATCCTCAGCTTATTGACATCTATGAAGGCTCTCCCCGTGAGTAAGCCGGTGCCCTCCTGGACCCATCGCTGCGCTGCTGGCACATGGCGCACTTCACGAAAGGCATGGCTGTCATTGCTAGCGTGGAGGTGTGCACTCCAGTGCTTCTCGACACTCTGCTTTTTACTTGGGATGTTTCCCCTCACCACGCAAGCCTTTTCTGCTTTCCCCAGGGCCGTTTTCACCATTTAGGTGTCCGCGGCCTGTCGGCAGATGGGGCTTCTTGAGGTGGCAATCCGAGAGAGCCGTTGAACCTGCATCCAGGGGATAGCAGTGCAGAAGGACCCAACCCCTAACCCTTCCTCTTTACGGGAGCGTGATAGTATCCAAGGGATACTATCACGCTGTCGTCGAAGCGCCATCCACTTGCACACCACTTCTCGGATCTGGACGTCCAGCCTTTTCAAGAGCTTTTGTTCCAGCGTTGGAGAACCAACCTGTGGTAGAGTCGGGGTATTAGGTAGAAGCGGAGAATAACCAGTCTTTGCTGGGGTTTCAAGGGGTTTTGCCACACTCTCCAGCATGCTGGCCACGTCTTTGGTCAACGGGACGTTTCTTGCGTTGGGGGAGAACTCCACTCCGAGGTACTTACACCTGCCTTCTATTCCGCATGCGGGGAGGGAATCCCCGACACCGAAAAGTTGCCTGTCGTCACAACCTTCATCCTCTTCTCGCAACCTGAGGGCACTATCGAGACGGTGAACGATTTCTCCGTGTTAATTGCCACCCCCGCGCACCCACGAATGTGTGAAGGCTGTCCAATCTCCTCTGCAAACCTTCAGGGGTCGATGCGAAGACAATTAGGTCATCCGCAAACGCCATCCCATCCAGTTGCAGCTGGTCGGAGCTGTAGCCAATACCAGGGTCCAGTGTTTGAAGGAATTCGTCCAACACGAGGTTGATGAGAAGTGGGGAGAGCGGGTCTCCCTGCCTCACGCCGACTTGTGGTGTACCACTTGGGATGAACCCTCCAGTGTCAGTTTTGTCCAGGAGTCCTCGTACAGATCCTGCAGATTGTCGAGGAACCCCTGATTGAGTCCGGCTCTGCGAGCACCCCTGAGGACCGCTTCAGTTGTCACCCTGTCGAAAGCCTTGGACAAATCCAGGCTTGCCATGTGCAGCGGCCGGAGCTTTTGCTTGGCGTCCTCCAGAACGGAGGACAATAGGAAGAAGTTTTCTGCGCACCCATCTACAGGGGTGAAAACTCGCTGCCTGTAGTAGAAATCCAGTTCGCTGATCAGTCGCTTCGCCAGGATCCTGTGATATAGTCTCAGCCACACTGGACACCTTAATGAGGCGGTAGTCTGGGTAACACTTGGCCGGGGACTTCTTTGGAATGAAGGTCGTGCGCGCTCCTCTCAGCGACGTCGGCAAGCGTTTCATCAGAGCAAGCAGGTTCATGATGACCTCGAGCGTGATGTTGGGAAACGTCCTCAACAATCGCGCGGTGAACCCGTCAGGCCCAGGGGCCGATTTCAGATGTGGCAGATTAGTCGTAACCTTCTGTGATGTCACCGGATAGAAGAAATTTACCTTTGCTTCTGAGGGTTCATCCTCCTGCATTACTGCAGTAGCACGAGCAGTCACCTCGTGCCCGGGTGGACACATGACTCGCTCCCACTGTGCAAGCAACTGGGTTGGGTCCTCAACCTGGACTTCTGGGGTCCCATCGAAGACACACCGGGCGCAGTCACCCTGCCGTTTTCCGGAAGAGTTCCTGCATCCTGGCATATTCCCGTCTTTTTCTTTTCCGGCGACTAGTCGGCCCCGTTGCCTGACGGTCGGTCCCCACGCGACCATGAACTGGCCCCTTGTCACACACGACGACGTGCTGGAGAAAGTCGTTGAGTCTGGACGACACAATCACCCCTTCACAGGCCTGTTTGTCAATGCCCCACAGTATGTCAGACTGGAAGTTTCGAGGGCATGGCTTCTGGATCAGCTTCCTTAGATGTTTAAGGATTTCTGACTCCGCCTCAGCACCTTGAGCGCTTCCCGTCGGTCGGGGGTCTTCCCCTTTTTCCTCAGCGTCTGTCGCGCCCCCAGCTGGTGCTGTCTCCTGAGTCAGGCGCTGCACCAGCTGTTTGTACTCAACCTTCCTTCTCTGTCCTTTTATAGACTCCAGCGTTCGTGCAGGGAACGAGTCGCGCAGGTCCAAATTAAGGAACCTGGAACCCGGGCGTCAGAGTTCTACCTCTCGCCTAGCGAGTATGTATTGCTCCTCAGCTTCCCATCGGTGCTTTACTGGCTCCGTCACTACCTCCGCATTTGCCTGAACCGGGTGGCGTGCCTTGGAATGTAGCGGGCGTTTTGCTTTCGTCCGGAATGCTCGATCACAATCGGGGCACTCGAAGGGTGTAGCACTTTGGGTTGTAGACTGCTCAGTCTGGGTGGCATTTCTGCTCTCTCCCAGAGGAGCCTCTTCATCATTCTGGAGGGTTGTGAATAGTGCTGATGCATCTGCATATGCAGAGTGCGCACTTTCTTGGCCACCATCACCTCGTTGTTCCGCCGTCCAAACTGTTGCCGCTTTATGTGGCAAAGATTGTCGGCCCACCCCGGTCTCTCGTACCCACAGCATCAACCGGGTGTCTCCCGATACAGGGGTGACAGAGCGATCCGACTCTCCTTGGACAGTCGCGCTGGGATTGACTTCACCTCGGTGAGAAGGGATGTGGGGGTTCGGTTGGGCCAGCGCAATCCCTCCGGCGCCCCGAGCGGGACGCTTGGCGGGGGTTTCCACACGCTGAGTAACCCGGTTAAATATCCCCCCTGCCTGGGGTGCCCGTACCGCTTAGATTCCGCTGATGAGCCGCGGACTTCGCGGTTTCGTCGCCGGCTGTCCTGGCTAGGGGTTTCTCCTTCCTCCTGGTTTCCAACCAGTCACTTTTCGGGACTAAGCTACTTTCAGAGCGCTGATAAGACGAACCTCCGGCTGCCGTGCGTACTTGTTGACTGTCTCGCACCGGGCCCTGGTTGCACACCATGGATGAGCCTTGGCTTTCATTACCATAGTCTGCTCTCCCGGTTTGAGACACATGTTGGGCTCTTGTGTCCTTTCCTGTTTGGACCCTTGTGACTTTGTGCTCCATCCCTGTGTGGTCCCCACACTCAGGAGTCACGGACGTGTTTGGTATGCGCACCCTCATCGCGGGCCTGGGTTCGCGTTGATCCGTTGACATCGGTTGTCCATTGTCTATCACTGTCGGTTCAGACCTAGGACTGTGGGCGCTTTCTGTCGCGTTGTCTGGGGCATTCACCATCCTCGCTATGGTGGCGGTCGTCGAGGTGCGCTCCCCGTGCGGGCCTCCATCATTGTGGGATCCCCACACTTAAGGGCACCGATAGCTGCACCTGACGACCGTTCACTTTGCTTAGGTTCGTGCATTGTCCGATTCAATGAATCAGTTGAGTAGACCTGGTTGCTCCCTGCGGCATCAGAGGGCTGCGGCCAGATACCTCCCACCACTTTCCCTCGTGGGGGCGCTCCTACGGCAGGGTACTGTTTAGCCCGCGCCCCTTTAGCGCGTTGGGACCTCGCTTTGTCCACTGACTCTGCAGTTGCCATCACTGTCCCAGTGCCGGCCTTAGGTGTAAACACCATCAGTGGCTTCTTACGGGTCATAGGCTTCTGCTTTGGTCCTTCTTCTGGACCCTCCTCGGTGCGGGCCGCCCTACGGCATCAGCGGGAGTCCGAGTGGATTACGGGGATCACGTGTTCCCTTGTGGTCTCCGATGGCTCTGGGCAGATACCTTGTCCAACATGTCCTCGTGGGGGCGCCTGCAGTGGCGTGGTACTGAGTTGCCTTTGCCTTTCTTCTCCGCTGGGACGCTTCAGTGTCCTCCAACTTTTCCTCTGGGTGTTTGTTACCCAAGGAGGGGCAGATCACTCGCTTGCCCTCCTCCGACAGTTTCCCCTGCCAGAGTGGTCGCCCCGCACTGCTCTGTTTTGGCTCTCCGGACTGCACGCCGTCTCGTGCATCCCCTTTCCTTCTGTGTGTGCTAGACCTTGGGAGCACTATCATCGTGTTTCCCTTGTGCTTGGTCTTAGCTTTGTCCTTTGGCTTTCCTGTTTTCGGTGCAGGCTCCCGAGCAGCCACATCCGACGATCCCGTTCGGGTCCGCCTGGAGGAGCCTCCGCTCCGGGTCCACCTTGCGACCTTCTGGCTGACTTGCAACGCTTAGGGATCGGAGCGTCGGGCATTGACCCGTGGCTTTCCGATTTGTGGTTTTTCGATCTCGCTGAGCCACTTTTGAACCTGCGGGGAGGGTTTCCCCATAGATCCTGGGTTTGGGATGTGTCTTTGCCGGTGTTCAGACAACCGTTTCCAGCGGTACCAACGAAGAGGTGCACATCCCGTGGGAGGTCGGAGGCTCTACCGTGATCCATAATCAAGTCCGAACTTTATGGTCACGCTCGAACTCCCCGAGTAACTAGGTGCTCGGAGCGGCAAAACTCGAAACAAAAGGCGAATAGGGTGCGAAACCTATCGGGGCTACACTCTGTGATCCACGCGTGCGCTGAGCCCGCTCACAAGAGTCATAGTTACTCCCGCCGTTTACCCGCGCTTTGATGAATCTCTTCACATTGACATTCACAGCACTGGGCAGAAATCACATTGCGTCAACACCGACGAGCGGCCATCGCAATGCTCTGTTTTAACTAGACAGTCGGATTCCCCCGGTCCGTGCCACTTTTGAGTTGACTGTTTTTTGCCGGCCGAAGCATAGCACTTTGGGCACGAAGCCCTCAGACGCCGCGCAGCTGAGGCTTTCCACAGGAAGGTCCCGACGCTAATCCGGGCTTGGCCGCGCCGCGTCGAACGGCGAGCCCCCCCCCCCCCAGTCCCGGTGCAGTGCCGTTCCTGCTTTAGGTCCCCAGCCCGACCGGCTCAGTCCTCTGAGCCAATCCTTATCCCAAGGTTACGGATCCGTTTTGCCATAGCTTGAACACTGAAGCTTCAAGCGTCAGTGTTCAACCCGCTGAACCGCACAACCACTTGTATAATTGGAATTCATCTACTTCGCACCAGATTTTGCAAGTGGACTCTATTGGATAGTAAACCCATGTACGTCTAAAAGTCATAGTGTAGGAAAGAGGTTTATTGGCGATAAATAAATACATTCATGAAAGCATGGGAAGGTGCATTCGTCAGTCTCCCTGTCGAAGGACACAGAGATCGCAAATAAACGCAGCACTGAGCCTAGACATTTTAAATATCAGCGTGAAAATCTCGCATGTATGGGGAATTTGTCGATAAATTTACCTCGTACGATCACGAACATCGTGTGAAAACCATTAGACATTGCATGCCACTTTTTATTATTATTTATTTATTTATTTATTTAATATAACTTATTCCTATAATTACCATTACTACTACTACACGTATTCACTTGATCATAAGCGTTCCCTGGACCGACGGATTTATTTGTACAGCCGTGTGTGTGTGTGTGTGTCGTTCCCTACCCAGCGAAACCCTGGGTAGGGAACGTTTCGCTGGGTAGGGAACGAACTCAGAAAAATATTCAGCGGGCATTTATTTTATACTTTTTTTTTGTATGTGTGTTCTTGTTTTCTTTGTCAGAAGTTCCCCAGGTCCCGTGCCTCCTGGACCTGGACACGCCGAGGAGAGGACGTGGCTCGTATTCCTTTAAAGAAAGATATAAATAATATGGAAGATTAAAATTTAAAACGAAGTAAATGAAGATATGAAAATTTATCTATATTTTGTGTTTATTCATTGTGGAAGGCTTACTTTGTCGTTGTTTATTTATATTTTTCCTTGTAAGAGGTGTATTAGAAGTTTGTGGCGATACTTCGATGAATTTCCTCTTTATGTTTGTGAAAATTCCTTCCATTTGGCCCTGTTTTCTACTGACCTTTTTCTTTTAGTGAACCATAATCGGCCTAAGGCATTGTTCTATTTTGTTTTGTCCCCTACTTCCCAGAGCAGAGGCGATGCACTCATACTCCGAGGGGCATAGACCATATACCCTTCGTTATTGATTTTTTTATTTTTTCCCTATACGAGTTTCTCAGACCAGTGATCAAATCAAGATATGCATTTTGAGTGGTGTTTTCAACTATGAAGTTATCTACTGTTATGAAAAGTATGTTTGTGTGTTACTAACTTTTGAAAATATATTAAATATATGATGGTGTCTAGCAGAGACTACGAAATGTCGGAAAGTGTTTTAGCCTCGAGTTTTTTTTGAAAAAATATAATATATTGCCTTATTTCTGGAAAGAACAAAACCGCTTTTCAAAATTTTTTAAAAAAATATTTCGCTTCACGAAAAATTATTGAGTGGAGCAGGGTGAAAATCGGTTTTTTACTCCGCGATTTTTCTACCCTGTTCTGTACGCTGGTATAAATACAGGAAGCATACAAAACTCACAGTAATTTTTTGTGCTCTTGTATGTTATTTTGACTATTTTTTAGTTGAAAGTAAAATAATTTTGTATTTTTGTTTATTGAGATAAAAAATGCCAAACCTCGTCTCTTTGACAATCCGGTGACATCTTCAGAGCCTTGTAACTCATAAGTTATTATATTTGTCGCTTACCAAATACTATGCGGGTGTAGCCCTATACATGGGCTATCGACGGGCATAAGTTTAGTTTAGTTTATTTTCACTGAAATTTTTATATAAAATTTGAAATATCGTCGAAAATGATATTTACCGATATTTTGAACCCACTTTATTAAAAAAGGCCATTTTTTATTTCGTTCAATTTTTTTATTACTGCTGCCGATCATATGAACTTTCAATTGGCCTGATGCGATTTCCCCTTTTTTTGTTGTATCTTCTCTAGAAGTGATCAAAATCACTCCCTCGTGACAATGAGGTGACAACTTCAGAGCCTTGTAACTCATGAGTTATTTTATTTGTCGCTACCAAATACTATGCGGATGTAGCCCTATACATGGAATATCGACGGGCATAAGTTTAGTTTATTTTATTTTCACAGAATTTTTTATATAAAATATGAAAAATCGTCGAAAATTGAAATTAACCGATATTTTGAACCCACTTTATCGAAAAAGGCCATTGTCTATTTCTTTTATTTATTTTTTATTATTGCTGCCGATAATATGAACTTTCAATGAGCTCGATGGGATTTCCCCTTTTTTGTTGTATCTTCTCTAGAAATGATCGAAATCGCTCCTGCTTTCTCATAACGGCCAAACGCAGTTTCCGTAGGTCGGCTTCGCTGCAAAGACTAAACTGCTTATTTGTGTATTCAAATGCAGCGGGTAAATTCATTTTAATTGAGAACACTCGTGCTTGGCTGCATATTGTATTTTCTAAATTTTTAATAATGGCAACTGACATTCTTTAGTCTGATAGCGGTGCAGCGGATGTTCCATTATCCGATGTCTAAAGCCAGGGCACAAAGGGCGGAGAAAGCGGAACGAGCCCTTCATGTAGCCAGACCGGGGTCATATATCTGTTTGTGCTATACACAGCTTGTAAGGCACGTACAGCACGCCCGGCCCTTCGCGCTATAGACCCATCTCCGTTACACCCAGGAAGCATCCGGCACGGGCGCCAATCCATGATGTGTCTTGTCGCGTGCGTTCAAATAACCATGTAATGGCCTGTTCTTTATTGTCAGCGTGTATATCAAAAATATGTATTATCACATGCCCCTCTTTTAGAAGGAAAAGCAGTTTGCAGAACAAAAGCGAGGAAAACGGACAGAGTTTACATGAACCGAAGACAATGTTTTACAGAACACAAACACCAATTGGCGATAAATAGGCACTTTTATTAATTAACGCTAATATATTTAGGATGCACGTGTAAAACAATATTTTGTTGTGCTTTAAATAGTCCACTTCACGAGCAACGCAATATTGGAACTTTTTGACAACGGCATCGGCTTGCCTCTGCTTGGACGATCGAGCGCGGGAGGCGAGCTGAACTTTGTACCGCAGCGGTCGGATGCAGCCGAGAAGTTCAACAGCGTGGTAAGTCGAGACGGACAGAACGAAAACTGGAGCCAAAGCGAGCGAGCGGTGAACCCGAGACGGTGGCCCTTCTGTTTGAACGAGTGTGTGCAGTTAAAATAAAAGTGTTGGGTTTTGTTCAAGACTGATCGATATCTCTGATGCCAAGAAGCAACGATTCCCACATGCACAGAAGGCAGCGAAAGCAGTCACTTAATGTCTCTGTAGACTTTTAGTTTCTCCACTTTGTTGCACCGAGCTTAATGCAAAGATTGTACAGCCTTCTGGAATATAGAAAAGCGATTTGACGATTTTATTTTAATTGGCTACGGTAGATTTGCATTGGCTAGGCACACATTGCTTTGGATTGGGAATAAATAAAGGTAATGGAACATCCGCTGTACCGCTAACGATCGGACTAAGGAATTTCAGTTGCCATCATTAAAAATTAAGAAAAAAACAATATGTAGCCAAGCACGAGTGTTCTCAATTAAAATGAATTTACCCGCTGCATTTGAACACACAAATAAGCAGTTTAGTCTTTGCAGCGAAGCCGACCTGCGGAAACTGCGTTTGGCCGTTATGAGAAAGCAGGAGCGATTTCGATCATTTCTAGAGAAGATACAACAAAAAAAGGGGAAATCCCATCGAGCCAATTGA
Source organism: Ixodes ricinus (assembly GCA_037355805.1). NCBI lineage: Eukaryota > Metazoa > Arthropoda > Arachnida > Ixodida > Ixodidae > Ixodes > Ixodes ricinus. Next base: position 22,799 of record JAZHYW010008398.1, read on the forward strand.
AAGTTCATATTATCGGCAGCAATAATAAAAAAAATTGAAAGAAATAAACAATGGCCTTTTTCGATAAAGTGGGTTCAAAATATCGGTTAATTTCAATTTTCGACGATATTTCATATTTTATATAAAAAATTCTGTGAAAATAAAATAAACTAAACTTATGCCCGTCGATATTCCATGTATAGGGCTACACCCGCATAGTATTTGGTAAGCGACAAATAAAATAACTCATGAGTTACAAGGCTCTGAAGTTGTCACCTCATTGTCACGTGGGAGTGAATTTGATCACTTCTAGAGAAGATACAACAAAAAAAGGGGAAATCGCATCAGGCCAATTGAAAGTTCATATGATCGGCAGCGATAATAAAAAAATTGAACGAAATAAAAAATGGCCTTTTTTAATAAAGTGGGTTCAAAATATCGGTAAATATCATTTTCGACGATATTTCAAATTTTATATAAAAATTTCAGTGAAAATAAACTAAACTAAACTTATGCCCGTCGATAGCCCATGTATAGGGCTACACCCGCATAGTATTTGGTAAGCGACAAATATAATAACTCATGAGTTACAAGGCTCTGAAGATGTCACCGGATTGTCAAAGAGACGATGTTTGGCATTTTTTATCTCAATAAACAAAAATACAAAATTATTTTACTTTCAACTAAAAAATAGTCGAAATAACATACAAGAGTACAAAAAATTACTGTGAGTTTTTTATGCTTCCCGTATTTATACCAGCGTACAGAACAGGGTAGAAAAATCGCGGAGTAAAAAACCGATTTTCACCCTGCTCCACTCAATAATTTTTCGTGAAGCGAAATATTTTTTTAAAAAATTTTGAAAAGCGGTTTTGTTCTTTCCAGAAATGGGGCAATTACATATATTTTTTCAAAAAAAATCGAAAGACCCACCCCGACAAGCGTGTTCGATTTCAAATGAAACCACCCAGTAAATGAAGAAATGAAAATTTATCTATATTTTGTGTTTATTCATTGTGGAAGGCTTACTTTGTCGTTGTTTATTGATATTTTTCCTTGTAAGAGGTGTATTAGAAGTTTGTTGCGATACTTCGATTGAATTTCCTCTTTATGTTTGTGAAAATTCCTTCCATTTGGCCCTGTTTTCCTCCTGACCTTTTTCTTTTAGTGAACCATAATCGGCCTAAGGCATTGTTCTATTTTGTTTTGTCCCCTACTTCGCCAGAGCAGAGCGATGCACTCATACTCCGAGGGGCATAGACCATATACCCTTCGTTATTGATTTTTTATTTTTTCCCTATACGAGTTTCTCAGACCAGTGATCAAATCAAGATATGCATTTTGAGTGGTGTTTTCAACTATGAAGATATCTACTGTTATGAAAAGTATGTTTGTGTGATACTAACTTTTGAAAATATATTAAATATATGATGGTGTCTAGCAGAGACTACGAAATGTCGGAAAGAGTATGTAATCTTCAAGCTTCTTCAAAGCCATGTATTTCGGGTATCTGTTTGAGCTGTTCTTTTTTGTCTATGGTTACATGAATTGTGAGTTGTTTTAGTTAGTAAGGTGAAAATTTTTTTTTGAAGGTTAGAAGTTAATATACCCATATAATATATACAGAATTTATACAAAATATTTCCACTTTATATAATATTTACACCTGATTTATACTTCTTGGTTTTCTATTCCAGAGTGCAGTTGAAAGACAACATTTCTCTTTTTGTTTTTGTATAAAACGTTGTCATCCTTCTCCTGCGAGTGTCACTTGGTATGGGTTCATGAGATGGTATCAGGCACTTCGATTTGATTCAAGGCCCCTCTTCCAAGGGTCGTCCGTTGTTCAGCATCGCCTCCCGATTTGAACTTGGGTTGCTTTGTTAGTGAGAAATATTATTGCTCAATCCTGAAGAGTTGTTTTTATTGCATTGTTCTGGAAATGTCAACCTTGTTTGAGGAGGCGATGTAAGCTAATTGGGAAGCCAGAGCACTGAAACTAGTCGAGGGCCCTCCTAGCCATAGAAATTGGTCTTCCCTTTATTTTGGCAAGGTCGTTGTGTCGTTGTTTCGTTGTTTGTTTCTTTTTATAAAGCTAATTTAGAAGCCCGGAGCTAGGGACTGTCCCTTTGCTCCCCTATCCGTGTTTAGTTGGGTCTTTCACTTGCCTTTGTCATTCTCCTTCTTAGTGTGTATGTTCATTTTTGTCTTGTCATGTGTCAGGTGGGGATGTTCAGTGTCAGTATGCACTCCCTCAGGAACATTAGAAGGGTTGTTGTTCCACTTTCCCACTGTTCTTATTTTTGTTAAGTTATTCCTTTTTCCCCCTAACTTCTAAGCGTCATTTGTTATCCTTATCAAGGAATTAGGTCAGAGATATGTTGAATAAGAGCATTTAAGATATCAGTTTGCTTGTTTGATGTTAATAACTTATTACGTCTACTAAGTGTTAAATTATGACTACCAAGTTTCTGAATAATGGATTGAGTGAAAGGGCATCCTTGGAAATATTGTTCCATATTTGAACACGTTGGCCCGTATGGGCAAAGCGAGTGACTGTGAATTTTAAACCAGAAAAAATAAAAGGGAAATCTGCCATGAGCAGTTACAAGTGGCGTTATTCTAGGTGATGGTGGAAAAGAAAGGGAATCAGTTTAATAGAAGTAATCCATTTAAACAGTTCTGAAGATTGCCCACCTTTTTACAACTCTTGTCCCACCTGGCTCGAGTTAGCTGAAGTAAGTTCCTTTTAATGTATTGTTTCGATTTTGGCAATGGTATTATTGTCCCATATTTACAGGCTGAGTTAGCAAACTGATCAGCTAGTTCATTTCCTAATACACCACTATGACTTTTTACGTGGAAGAATGTTAAAGATGTAATGGACATTATTGTTTGTATTAGTTATTTAATTTTACATATTAATGGGACTATATTATTTGGGTGAGATAGCACCTGTAAAACCGATAAACTGTCATTTACAACTAATGAGTGACGTTCTTCTTTTGTAGTCATCAGATATTCTAGCCCTTTGAGAATGCCTATTGCTTCAGCGTCGAATATGGTACTATGTTTCGTTAAGCAAAATTTTCCCAGTTTAAGGATTCCTCCATTTGGTTTTAGGATGACAAAGGCTGCACCTATTTGGTTCATACATACTAAACCACCTGTGAAAAGAGAAACACAGTTGATTAAGTGGTTCAGAGGTTTTATATCATATTCCGTAAATGTGATGCTAAATCTTTGGAATGGATCTAATGTCCAAAGATCAAAAGGATAATACACTTCACTCGGTGTTACTTTGAGTGTTTCAAATTCTGCCTGTTCTTTAAGTTGGAAAAGTTTAAAAAGAAATATTTCTTTGTCCAGCGTTATTTCTATGGGAAGAATATAACAAAGGATTGGGAGGCTAATATTAGATACATTGCAGTACGCTTTTGCAATTTTAAGAAGTGGAATTCGTTGGGTGGAATGCAGTTGTCTAAGTATATGTGAATTCCTGGTTGATACCCACCACGCTGGGGCACCGTATACTATATATCGTTCAATACTTCTTAAGTAGATGTCTCGTAGTTGGTGTGATGTTATACCCCAGGCGTGAGAAAAGATTCGTGATATGTTGTATGTGTGAGTTTTCATGTATTGCAAGTGTGGTAGGAACGCCAAGTGTGAATCATAAATAACCCCCAGGGTTTTCGTTTGAGGAGTTAACGTTAGTTTATTTTTTTTAAGTATATGATAGGGGGTCTTTTATGTAGGTATTCCCCCTTCGAAACAAATAGGTGTTTGCATTTTCTGTGATTAAACTTAAGTTTCCTTTTACTAGCCCTTCCGCCTATAAATTCTAATGTTTCCTGTGAGCGATTTTCCAGTTCTCGTCATGATGTTCCTTCGATAACCAGGACGACGTCATCTGCAAATGCTTGGAGAAATACAAAACTAGGAAATCTTATATCTAATAGGCCTGCAATTACTATATTCCACAGTATTGGGCTTAGTGGAGACCCTTGGAAAAAGCCGAGATTTATAGTCCTTTAAATTTCTTGTTTATTTTGTGTTTTATATGTGATGTACCTCTCTAAACAGAAAGAGTGCATTATGTTATAGATATTATATAGGCATTCATTCTCTTTGAGGTATGATAATACTATTGGGTATCTTAATGAATTAAAAGCTCCACTAAAGTCTAATATGATCAATCCCAAGTAGCACAACACGCCGGGTTGGGGATGAGGCGGTATTGGCCTGCCGGGATACTGATACCGGCCAGTACCGGAAACGCCCCAAGGGGCGACATCGGCCGGGCCTAATGCCGGAATCCGGCCGGTACCGGGAACTTATTGGGAAACCGGGATGCCGGGAATACGGGATGTTCCCAGTGAGCTCCCGACACAGATCCCCGGCGTGGAACCGGTGGTACGGTAAAAAACCATCAGTGTGCCAGCGTGTTTTCGGGTCAGAGCCAGTCCAATTGCGGATTAGTGCCAGCGTAATAACAGATCAGTGCCAGTGTAATTGCGGGTCAGTGCCTGCGCACTTGCAGATCAGCACCAGCGTATTTGTCATTCAGCGTACCCAGCATAGAACCACTAGATTGCTAGCTGTGTCAGGCTTAAAAGCCCAGGAATGACATCCTACTGCATTTAAATTTTGAACAGGTAGCTTCTCAGTAGATCAAATTCACTTAAATGTGGAAATGCTAACTTTCTCAGTCCGAACTATTTTATTGGTTTTCATATCTTTTATAGGTGCTGACCGTTTTTAACATGTTTTTCGCACTTGAACCGAAACAAGCCAGTTTAGTATTTGTGCAATTTTAAGAAACAATTCTGTGTGAACAATTGACTTTCTCCATCTATACAATATACACCAACTCAGGTTTACAAACAACCCGGCGCGCCCTCTCTCTTTTTCTACCTTTCTCTCTTTCTCTGGCGCATGCGCGGTGGACAGTGGGCAAAAAGCTCGGCGTCCTGCGTAAACAAGCCCTTCGTATACGTTGTTCTTTTTCACCTTGTGCCGTGTATTTCGCTTGATATAGTTTTTCCTACGTTCCGATTTCAAGGTCGGACTACTACAGCGGCCTCAGCGAAGCGGACAAAGCCCGCTACGACGCGAAGCTGCGTGTAAACAGTGTGGACTACAGCGATCCGTACCGCGTGGACGCCTCGGAATGGAGGTTGACGGGTCGGCGGTGGCCCCCGTGACTATGATAAATATAACAGTGTATCTGCTTTTTACGCCAAGCCGGTTTACGCCGGACGCATTGCAGGCGTACACAGTCCTTGGAGGCGTACAACTACTTCGAGTCAGGTAAGCAGGGCTGCATTCCATCGCCTACCGAACCCAGCTGTTTTTAGGCCAGAGTTGAGACGATGTTTCAAGCGTACTAGTGTCCGTCCTTGTCAGTTCTTTTTGTTTATTTTT
>JAZHYW010008399.1:0-89205 GCA_037355805.1 Ixodes ricinus
AGTTCAGTTCGGTTCAATCACAGTTGGGGCCGATAACTGTGATTGAACTCAATGACAGTTCAAAGCACCCATGTAACTAGGGTATATGTTACTCACTGGTACAAAAGCAAACTGAAATTCGAAAAGCTAATTCACAGGTTTACAAGACTTACTAAAGACTTGTTCGCAGGGTGCTGGCTTGAACACAACAGACATAACTTTTGACCTTGTACTGCACATGTCTATCATGCCAATTCCATGAAAAGAACATTAATGATTTTTTTATTAAATATTGTTTTCAGAATCGACTGTAGGCCACCATGCCAGGAATGGTCATTCAATTAGAAGAGTTGTTTACCTCGCTTCCATTCCTTCTGGCGTAAATGCCCGAGACTTGGAGGCGAACCCAATCAGTACGCTGTTGAAAGCTTCCACGGATGATGTCTGGGACCCGGGGGACAGATGCCTGATGTCCTTGAGGAGCCGCGGGCTTGACAAAATGCTCCGGAGCTTGTTGTACGCTGGGGTTCCTGGAATAAGCACACAGCTATGATGGACGCCATTCAGAAGTATTTTTATTTCTCCTACATCAGAATCGCAGGAGGAGAGTCCTAGACAAGGAACCGAGAAATGAACTTACCCTCAGTCAACCATGCACGGTCAGAAAGTGGCTGGTGCAGGCACTCGCTGTACGGTCCATCGTGGCCATCGTGCTTGTCGACCACGTGGTTCAGTAAGCTGAGCCAGATACTTACTAGGAGTGGGCCGTTGCCATCACCTACCGCTGCACAGTAGTACAGGTGGTTGGTGATTGGCTGCACCCACACCTGCAGTTCCCTGGACTCGCTCTTCCGGCTCGCTGCTTGGAGCTTCTTCTTCAAGCCTTGAAAAGTGTACAATTGTTAGATATACGTCAGAAGTGTCCACTGCCATATAGAAATTTGTCGGGTATGGCCGTGACTATTTCAATGTCTGTGAACAAACTAAGTCTACGACATTATTTCCGGAAGACATGCAAATAGCTTTCAATTAATATTTTGACAGCTTCAGGTATCATGTCAGCTTTTACGCTCTTTGCAAGGCGCGGTGCTTCGCAAGTTCTACCTGAAAAAAAATCATTCTCTGTTCGACGTGTGTGGTGTGTGCTCAAGATTCCAATATGTATGGTTTGTGCTCCAGAGTTCGACGGGTGACGGGTGGTGCATGGATTTTGAACTGTTGTTCTCTCGTAAATTTAAGAAACAAAGTTTAATTTGAGTATAGTCTTATTCTGCATGTAAGCAAGGTGTTTCTTGACTGATGTCCTGTGCAACAGACTGGGTATGGGTTCAGGCGTACAATGTTTGGTCTCGTTCTCATTCCCACGGCGATAGCAGCACCAAGGAGCAATTATTCACGCTAGTGACTCACAATTGCTGTGAAATAATCTATGAAAAGCAACGTTTGATTATCTCTATACTAATGCCCAGTCTTGATTCGAACCACAGTTCAAAGGTTCCGTTTCGCTGTCTGTAAGCAAAGTGTTCGACAATGCCGTTGGCGGACAGGTCATATAAATGACCTTTTTGTGTCGGAAAACGCATCAATTTTGTTGCATCAAAGCCCTTGAAATGGTTATCTCCTTTTATTCCATTACATCCAGTGAGAACAACAATACTTCTATGAAGGACGTCACAATAATAAATAAACTATTTTGACGGGTGCACGGCCTTTGGAATCACTGTCATACACATAAAAGTAATTTATAATGTTATTTTGACCACGGATTGTCGAATTAGTCACTGCCTATCAGTAAATAAAATGAAAAATGAAATAATGGGAAACCAACCTTTGTCAATGTGCCACGTGTCGAAGTAGTGCTTTATGCCCCTTTCTTCGGTCCTCATGTGGTGCTCGACGCCTGGGTGACGGTCTGCATATAAGGGCTTGTATTGTAAAGAACACCAAATAACAGATAGCTGGTTACCCTTACAGAGCCAGAAAAAAACAGTTAGCTGGGTAGCTTATGTTGAAAGTTTCACATACCCGAGATGAAAGAGCCAATGGTGAAGTCTTCCTTCTTGAGCTTGGTGAGACCACGGACGAAGGCCACCTTTTCCATGGCGTTGCTGGAGGGCACCTCATCTGACTGATCACAATGTGTATGCATTCATTAGTACAACAGTCACCGTACTGCAGTCTGATTGTAAGGTTCTTAGAAACATCACACTTAAAGAGACAATAAGGACGATTTCTAATTATTCTAAACGAAGGGTGGGTGTGATGCAGAGTAGGCCTTTTGTTTTGGTTAGTAAATCTTACCTCACCGACTTGCACCTGCTCAATGTGAATGACCTTTTTGGTGCTCGCCTCGTGGAAGCTGTAAGTGCAATATTTTGCACTAAACCCCGGCGAGTCGCAGCGCCCATCTCCAGCTAGGTCGATGGTCTTTGCTTGGAGTCCTTCTAGAAGCTCAGAGTTGTGCCGCTTGTACACCTGGCAAGCAATTATGTCTTGTAAGTTAGTTATGCTATGCCATTTTTTATTTTTAAACCCCTTCCTATACTAGCTAACCTGCTTCACAGCGGGCAGCAGGTAAGCCTGCTGGTAGTAGTGGAAGGTGCGCTCCGAGACTGTTGCGACGTTGATGGACTTGAGCAACCGCAGGGTAGTCGCAACAGGGGCTCCTGAAAACAGAATTCCCGCACAAATGAAGATATTGCCTGCTGCTTTGCCACTCACCTGAGGTTGGCTCCACCACCGCTCCACGTGGTTCTGTGCACAGGTGCTTGTTATCTTGACTTGAGTGCCCTGGACTACGATGGTGTTGCGGCAAGGGGCAAGGCAGGTGCGACACACGTTGAAGAGCTCCAGGAGGCAACCCTGAAATACAATAAATTTGCGCTCCTTCTGGGGTGGCACCTGTTCACGGTCACTGAAAATAAAAATACAACTGTAACACACACTTGAACTTCCCTAAAAGTGTTACCTCATGAAGCTTTCGTCTGCAGAAAGCACGTAGGTGGTGTCGGGTTCACCAGGACCATCAGACTCGTCCATATCTTGGTCTACAATGTAAGGACGTTTGAAACGGTCATGAGTTTGCATAGCATAGTATGGACACACTTCCGAGTCGGCTGTCCTCTGACAGACATCTTTGAATGCTAATTGAGGGCCAAGCTTTCGTCTCAGACCGTCACACCGAAAGAAATGTCCGGTGTGACTGTTTCCCTCTGGTGCAACCATCTCATTCTCTTTGAGGCATGTGCAGCTCCTCACCTGGGTCAGTGCCGGACTCGGCTTCGAAACGAATGTCCGACTCCTCCATGTCGGTGCTCGTGTCGCTCTCTTTGTCGGAACCCATGTCACTGTCTGAGGAGTCGTCCGACGTGTCCTCCAGCTCAGCATCGTCTGCATTCCAAGGCCTATCCAGCTGTTCACTGGGGCTTACCTGTCCTGCGCAGTGGTTACCCTCAGGTGGTATGGGCGTGGACCTGCGACGGCTGTCGTGAAGATCACTGCTGAGCTGGTCCGGGGCTCGCAGGCTGGAGGTCGTGCTGGGGATTGGCGAAGGTAGCCGAGCTTGCAGTGCTGTGGCAGGTTGCACTGGACTGGGAAGCGCTCCTGGGGACTTTCCGCCTGGTTGTGGTGTGGGGGCACCAAAAACAAATGTCCGGTGGGATGGTCCCCTCTGGTGTAACCATCTCATTGTCTTCGAAGCATGTGCAGCTCCTCACCTGGGCGAGTGCTGCTCTCAGCTTCGAAATGGATGTCAGACTCCTCCATGTCGGTGCTCATGTCGCTCTTTCCGTTGGTGCCCATGTCACTGTCTGAGGGGTCATCTGACGCATCCTCCACCTCCCCATCTTTGCCTGCATTCCAAGGCCTATCCAGCTGTTCACTGGGACTTACCTGCCACGCGCTGTGGTCGTCCTCAGGTGGTATAGGCGTGGACCTGCGATGGCTGTCCTGAACGTCACTGCTGAGCTGGTCCGGGGCTCGCAGGCTGGAGGTCGTGCTGGGGATTGGCGAAGGTAGCCGAGCTTGCAGTGCTGTGGCAGGTTGCACTGGACTCGGAAGCGCTCCTGGGGACTTTCCTGCCTGGTTGTGGTGTGGGGGCAGCCGCATTGCACCCAGGGTTGACCTGTGCAGCTGGAGATAGAACACATAACTTAAGCTCAGTAAAAAGTTTGCATGAAATGCTGCCGAGACTGCGATGTATTCCTAAAACACCGTACTTTAAGTATTCAGTTATACTCACACACGGGTATGACAGAATCTGCAGTGTCTGCATCTGTCGCCTCTGTTTGTGTGCCAACAGTTGCACGAGGAGCAGAGCACCTGCAGCAGTGAGCCTACAACACAGATTGCAAGAAGTACTAAGTATGGTCTAAATCTCTTGCATGCAGTAGCAACTGTACACATAGTCAGCTGAACAGGAGAGCATCCGACAGCCTACAAACAAATGTTATGGTTTCAAGCACTTGAATGTGCTTCTTGACTGACATAGTCATTCACAGGTGCAGCCGCTTGGTCTTTGCTTGGTTCTGCCAGTTGCTAAGTGCAGAGGACATTATAGTGAAATGTGCAGCTTACACCTAATGTACATGCACACTGGGGACCAAAATAGCGGCAGCAGAAAACTCACTGCAGAGAGGCTTCCAACTTGGCTGTCACGGTTAGGCACAGGTGCTGGCCTTGTTGGTCTGGTTATCAGCTGGTTGGTTTGCACAGAAGAGAATGCGTTCTAAATTTTTGGGGACCAAAATAGCGGCAGCAGAAAACTCACTGCAGAGGGGCATCCAACTTGGCTGTCACGGTTAGGCACAGGTGCTGGCCCCAGCCTTGTTGGTCCGGTTATCAGCTGGTTGGATTGCACAGAAGAGAATGCGTTCTAAACTTTTGATATTTCTTCATTCAATTCTTGGTGGCGTGGGTAAACAACACTGAAGGCAAGTGGCCCGTACCCGTAGGTGCTAATCACTGGCCACAGTGATGTAGGATGTTTGTAATTGCTGGATGCAAAATATTAACTTCTGAGCTGAAACTCGCTTACCAGCGTTACAACAATTTTCGAATAAAATAGAACAGTTCTAAAACGAGACAATGCGCCACCAGAAACCTTAGCGTAGGTAGTAAGCAATTATCCCTAAAAGTTTGACTTACCGATGATGCTGCACTTGCTGCTGTTGCACTCGGTAGGAATAGCGTCGGGACCGCCCCACGTCTCAGCCGTGGACGTTCGGTGAACGCGGTGCGGATCTCGAAGGCCTCCGGAGCGAAGTGACGCGAACATACCTGGACATATTTGTCGCTACGCGAACGCCCGATTGCCTCCAGCCAAATAGCATTCAGCTTGTCATCTTTCGGGGCGACATGGCTGCTGGAAGACTCGCTCTCGCGATCACTAATCCGGCAACGCTTCACAGAGCAACGGAGCCGGTTTGCAGAAGCTGACATCTCAAAAGAGTCGGCATTTGCACGCGCAAGCAAAAAAATAAATAAAGGAAACACGCTAAGAAAGCAAAGTTGACCGAGTTGACCCAGGAAAACGGAAGTAACAAACTGCGCTATAAAAGCAACCCGCGTCGCTTCCTATCACTAAAACTTGCGACAGCTGCTAAACACACACCACTTCACTTCAGGAAGTCTCATTCAAGCACTTGGGCCAACACGAAACACTCACGTAGACGAAACGAACGAAGTACGCGCGACAGCCGGGAGCAGACGTCGGCTGCTTCGGCGGCCACGAAAAGAATGGCGAAGCTTTTGTTTGTTATGGTATGAATTCAAACGGAAGTGCCCGTCCTGTAAACCTTTTGCAAAAAATGATGACTCTCATTACACGGGTTATTCTTTAAACGTAAAAATATGCCACTCAAAAGGAAATTGCAACATATAACAAAGGTTTAACAACCAAGATATAAGCTGTCAATCAAACTCTTAGCCAATGAGAACCACTTACGATTGACGTCACACAATCGGAACTTCGTGGCGCGCGATTTCAAACGGACGAAATTGCCGCCAACTAAAATCAGTCTCACGCAATAAATATTGCTGTAAAATTTTTTTTCTCGCGGAAAAATTGTTTTTTGACATGCTTATTTCAATTAGGCTATTTAAAAAAAAACTTTTTTTTCTTTGCAGTTACCCTTTAAAGGGATGCTGAACCGATATCTGAAGTTGCCGAAATAAGCCCCGGACAAGCTTCCCGGGACCGCACTATACCTAAAAATGCTATTCATGCAAAGGGATGGAGATAGGATTATTATATTTCTTGGAATGACGACCGCCGATTGAGCCAGAAGCGCCAGAAGCCTCCGACGCGCGCGAGGCCCTCTGGGATTACTCGCAACGGAACTGACGTCAACAAACCGCAACGGAACTGGCGTGACCAGTCGAGCTGCCGACGCGCCACAGCGTGGAAGAAAGCTGCGCTTTGAATAATAGTAGACGGATGCCCGTCGCGTTGGAAGTTTGCCAACTAATCCAGCCAAGTTAGGTGCGCACTACCTGCCACCCACCCGGCCACCCCAGTCCACTTCTGCACCTGTGTCGTAGCGACGGCGGCGACTTTGGTCTGTGGGTTTTTCGGAGTTCGGCGATTTCTTCCCGTCCTGATACTTTGGCCATGACGGCATCTGACAGCAGCGTTCCGCACGTCGAAGTTCCCTTCGACGTCTGATGGGGTTCGCACGTCGCATTTCCGTCTCGCTCGAGCCACCACGCGGCGTGAGCGCACGCCGGAGCCAACGAGGTGGGTCGGAGCCAACTTTGGTGGCCTCACTATAGCCACGTTCTGCGTCCTACAGGTTTGTTGTCGTCACGAAACGAGCTTTCCAAGAACTCACCAGGTGCACTTTATAATATTTATTTTCATAAATCATACATTTTAGACTACTTTATTGTTTCAAGTACCGTCATTTAAGAGCCATTCGTGTACTGTAAATATCGAAACGACAAAGAATTTAGATTCTGTTTTTCGGTTCAGCATCCCTTTAACAGACACTTTATCACGTTAGTTTATAGGTCAGTCTACCCGCACTGTGCGGAGCCGAACCCAAGGCTCTCATGACGGCGCTTACAGAGCTTCTCCGCATCAAAAAAGCAAACGTCTTTGAAAGCACCAAACAGGAAGAGGAAAAGGTTTTGGTCCTTATACGTTATCTTCAAATCACGCAATCGAGGGTGCCCGATTTAGCCGAGCATGATCTCCGATCACCTCCATTACAGCGGCAACATTGGAGATTTGGGAACTGTCACAAGTTGACTCTGACATTTGAAAATGTTCTTTGTTCAAATTTTGCTCACCACTTTTTTTTTCTTTTCTTATATACCCGCAGTAGGAAAGTTCACCAGATAAAGGTGGTGTAGAGAGTACGCATCACACGAGTTAAATAACGTTATTTATGTTTAAAAACCGAACAAGCATGAGTGGATAAGATATTGCCGAGTTTGCTCATAACTTGAGCAGCAATGTTTTAGAGCTGCTTTGTATATGTATTCTTGTATACTGATGCTTTGTATATGTTTGGGTTATAAAGCTTACATCTAAAGATCTAATAAAAAATACATCTTAACATCTTGTAGACCGCTGTTCATTCTTTAATGCCTACACTCACTATGCCAGTCTATCACGCAGAGCAGACGCTCTTTGTCACGCGTACATGTGCAATGTGGTAGTGCAACGCCTAGCTACACAAGATGGATTGCATGCTGTACGAAACTCTCGACTGTGGAATACTTGACAAGTTGCCACTCCTGACCGGTCTGCGCCTCAGCTGAGCTTGTTGTGAAGAGCGAACGCCTGCTACCATTTCTCCACTATAGACACTGACAAGGTAAGAACGGCAGGTAATAGTTTCCAGTTGTCCCACGTCCAGCACGAGCTTCCTACTTTCGAAAACGTTCTGTGGTTTCGATCACGTTAAGCGCTGCTCTCGCAGCCAAAGCACGGTGGAAGACATATGGAGCGCGTGCTGGAGGCAGGGCGTTTGAATGACACTTCCTGGTCTTCTTATTCTTTCATTGACTATAAATGTGCAAGGACGGGGTAATTTTTTTCTTGGGTAAGTGGTTTCGCTGTATGGCCAATTATGTTGAAAACTATTTATTACTGATATGAAAGACTCGCTTGTCGCCTTTAGTGATATTTATGTGCGTCTGTTTGTGTTTTTTAGATGTATCTTTACCTCACTAAAATTTTTAAATTGCGCTTAAAAGTGTGTGATGGAAAAATTGTGATACACGACTTGCGCTCCGTATTCACTTCCATAGTGTCCGTGAAATCGCATTGCCATCCTGAGCAGCGATGTCGGAGTAACATGCCTGTTAAGAGAAAAATTAACTTTCAATAGCTTTGACATTTATAGGTGAGTGACCATTGTTTAAACCATACAGTCTGAAGGAATTTCACTTTTAACTCCTGCAACAATAATTTGCGTTGTATAATTTTTATTATTGTCTCTGCTGAAAAAAAAACATTTAAAATTCAAACGCGCGGCCAAATGGTCGACCCGTTTGAATCAAACTAGTGCCAAACTTGTCGACCCATTTTGATCAAACGTGAGTATGCTATATGGTACCCGTATGAAACGGTACCCGTTTGAAGCGGTACCAGTTTGATGCGGTACCCGTTTAATATTGGAGCCCGTTCGACCTGGCACGTGACCACGCATTTAAACACACCCTTCGGATATTAGGTCAAATATTTCGACGCCCCAATTGCCGTCTGTAAGGTTGGATATTTTATACTTATTTAGGACATCCCGAACTTGACAAACCTGTTTATAACATGAAGGAAACATATCTAAAATTTACACGCACATATGTTTGCAAATAGGCAGGAAAACAGACACAAAATTATGTTTTCAAATTTCCTAGAGGTTTATTACATACAGACTATGCCGTAGACAAGTACAAACGTGCAAACAATCTGTGAAATGTGAAGAGGTGCCGCAACTTTTGTACAACTAAGAAGATTGTGAAGTAGCATTTTGGGGAAATTTTTCTCCCAGCTGCCTCGAGAATGGACACTGCCTAATTCTATAGATAATCTGGAAGAGTACTTGTAGAAGAAAGGTCAATCGTTGACAACAAGTAGGTTACAATGCACTTACCATAAATATAGAGGACTTAGAGGATGAAATCCCAGATATATCTCGACACGGACACAGCGGAACAACCACACAATCTCAAAAACAAGAGGGAAGGGCTCCGTGAAGATACAACAAGATGCGGCAAAACATCGACGGGATGGGATCACGGAGGAGAACGGCGGACGTCACGGCGAGGCAGCTTGGGGAGGATCATATCGAGCGGCATCACCATGGCTGGGCAAGTGTGTTCATGGACGGATGCGGGACGCTACCCGGACTGCCCGGCTTGCGGCGAGTGGGCAGACACTGACCATCTGCTTTGGAGTACCTGGAACACGGCGTACGACGCCCCGGCGGTCCTGACCGCGTCCTACGCCGCATTGGGACTCCCGTGCAGAAACCAGAGAAGAGGTTATGCTGCCAAACAGCAGCAAACGGACGAAGACAAGAGCCCTCAAAGCCCTGCTCACCTTTCTCGAGCAGACCGCTCTCCTTCAGACAAAGCCACCCTCGACGAAAGTTACGAGCAAGCCACCTTCCCTACGAAGGACTTGTGAGGACTGAATCCCGTAGCCCCGTGGCTAGCACCGCCCGCCACGAGCACGAGGAGCCCGTTAAAGGGTAACTAAATACACAAAGTGCACTTTTAAAAAGCCTAATTGGGACAAGCATGTCAAAAAAACATTTTTCCGCGAAAATATTCTTTTACAGCAATATTTCTTGCGGGAGACTGATTTGAGTTTGCGGCAATTTTGTTCGTTTTTAAATCGCGGGCCACGGAGTTGGTATTATACGTCGCGGATTGGCTGCTATACTTCGCGGAGTGACGTGCAATAGCAACTCTTCTCATTGGCTAAGAGATTGATTGAAAGCTTAGATCTTGAATGTTAAACCTTTGTTTTATGTTGTAATTTTCTTTTGAGTGGCATATGTTTGCATTTAAAGAATAACCCATGTAATGAGAGTTATTATTCTTTACAAAAGGTTTACGAGGTGGCACTTCCGTTTGGATTCATATCATAACAAACAAAAGCTTCGCCATTCTTTTCATGGCCGCCGAAGTCTCTGGTCCCGCCTGTATCGCCTACCTCGACTTGTCGTTTCGTCTAAGTGAGTGTTTCGTGCTGACCCTGCTGCTTGAGTGAGACTTCCTGAAGTGAAGTGGTGTGTGTTAAGCAGCTGCAGAAGGTGTTAGTGGCAGGAAGCGACGCGGGGTTTTGGTTTTTATTGCGCGGTTTGTTACTTTCGTTTTCCTCGGTCAACTTCGCTTTCGTAGCAAGTTTTCTTGCTTTTTAGCGTGCTTTTGTCTTTTTGCTTGCGCGTGTAAATGCCGTCTTTTTGGCGATGACAGCTCCTGTAAAGTGGCGCCGTGGCTCTGTAAAGTGTTGTCAGATTATTGATCGCGACAGCGAGTCTTCCTCAGTCATGTCGCCCCGGAAGATGACAAGCTGAATGATATTTGGCTGGAGGCAATCGAGCGTTCGCGTAGAGAAAAACGTGTCCAACTATGTTCTCGTCATTTTGCTCCGGAGGCCTTCGAGATTATCATCGGGTGCACTCGAACGTCCGCGACTGAGACACGGGCGGTCCCGACGCTACTCCTACCGAGTGCAACAACAGCGAGTGCAACATCATCGGTGAGTCACACTTCTAGGAATAATTGTTTTCACTACGCTACGCTAAGGTTTCTGGGGCGAAATGTCTCGTTTTATTACTGTTCTATTTTAAACGAAAATTGTTGTAACGCTCGTAATAGAGTTTCCGCGCAGAAGTTAATATTTTGCATCAAGCAATTACAAACCTCCAACATCACTGTGGCCAGTGATTGGCACCTACGGGTACGGGTCACTTGCCTTCAATGTTGACCACACACCTCGCCAAGAGTTGAATGAAGAAACAAAAATTTAGAGCGTATTCTCTTCTGTGCAATCCAACCAGCTGATAACCGAACCAACGCAGCCAGCACCTGTGCCTAACCGTGACAGCTGAGTTGGAAGCCCATCTGCAGTGAGTTTTCTGCTGCCGCTATTTCGGTCCCCAGTGTGCAGTGTGTATTTCGGTCCCCAGTGTGTGCATGCGTGTGCATATAGTGGAATGTGCAGTGTGGAAGCTGCACATTCCACTATAATGTCCTCTGCACTTAGCAACTGACAGAACCTGGCAAAGACCAAGCGGCTAAACCTGTGGCTGACTATGCCCGTCAAGAAGCGCGTTCAACTGCATGAAACCTTGGCATTTGTTTGTAGGCTGTCGGCTGCTCTCCTGTTCAGCTAACTATGTGTACAGTTTCCACTGCATTCAAGAGATTTAAACCATACTTATAACTTCTTGCAATTTGTGTTGTAGGCTCACTGCTGCGGTGCTCTGCCCCTCGTGCAACTGTTGGCACACAAACAGAGGTAAAAGAGGCAGACACTGCATATTCTGTCATACCCGTGTGTGAGTATGACTGAATACCTAAATTACGGTGTTTTAGGAATATATCGGAACCTCGGCAGCATTTTATGCGAACGTTTTACTGAGCTTGAGCCATGTGTTCCAACTCCAGCTTCAGAGAAGCAGGCATAATGTTCCCAGGAGGGCTTCCGAGTCCATTGCAGACTACCACAGCACTGCAAGCTCGGCTACCTTCGCCAATCCCCAGCATGACCTCCAGCCTGCGAGCCATGAACCAGCTCAGCAGCGATGTTCAGGACAGCCGTCGCGGGTCCATACCCACACCACCAGAAGACGACCACAGCGCACGGCAGGGAAGTCCCAGCGAACTACTGGTTAGGCTTGAGAGAGCAGGCAAAGATGGTGAGCTGGAGGACGCATCGGATGGTCCATGGGACTTGGACAGGTCCACGCCCATGCTACCCGGGGGCAATCACAGCGCAGGGCAGGTAAGCCCCAGTGACGTGCTAGATAAAGCTTGGGATTCAGACAAGGATGAGCTGGAGGACACGTCGGATGACTCCTGAGACAGTGACATACGCACCGACGGAGAGAGCAACACGAGCACCGGCATGGAGAAGTTTGACATACGTTTTGAAGGTGAGAGCGACACTGACCAGGGTGAGGAGCTGAACATGCCTCAAGGACAATGAGATGGTTACACCAGAAAAAACCGTCACACCGGACATTTTAGAGCGCTGCTCTTAGGCGCCCGTTTCGAGCTTGAACGGCGTCGCCGTCGCCGTCGGCGTAACCGCGCGGTGCATGATGGGTAAATTTCACCGCTAAATTTAGCGGAAAAGTTTCCCCGCCAAATTTAGCGGAAAATTTCCCCCGCTAAAACTAGCGGAAAATTTTCCCCGCTAAATCTAGCGGAAAATTTTCCCCGCTAAATCTAGCAGAAAATTTTCCCCGCTAAATTTAGCGGAAACGTTTCCCCGCTAAATCTAGCGGGAAATTTTCCCCGCTAGATTTAGCGGAAAATTTTCTCCGCCGCCACCCCCTCGAGGTCACGTGACCCCCAGGCCACGTGCCCCTCCCCCCCCCCCGTGCCTTCCCCTCCTCCTGAAGAGCTGCGCTCTAATTCGGCGTTACAGGGAGTTGCAAACGGCTTTCACTTTTTTTTTTGGTGTGACGGTTTGAGACGAAAGCTTAGCCGTCACTTAGCATTGAAAGAGGTCTGCCACAAGACAGCCAATTCGGCAGTGTGTTCATACTATGCTATGCAAGCTCATGACCATTTCAAACGTCCTTACATTGTAGACGTAGATACGACGGGTTTGATGGTCCTTATGGTCATTTTCAGTGACCGTGAAGAGGTGCCACCCCAGAAGGAGGGCACATTTATTGTATTTGAGGGTCGCCTCCTGGAGCTCTTTAGAGTCTGGCGCACCTGTCTTGCCCCTTGCCGCAACACCATGGTAGTCCAGGGCACTAAATTGAAGATAACGAGCACTTGTGCACACAACCACGTGGAGCGGTGGTGGAGCCAACCTAAGGTGAGTGGCAAAGCAGCAGGCAATATCTTGATTTGTGCGGGAATTTTGTTTTCAAGAGCTCCTGTTGCAACTACCATGCGGTTGCTCGAATCCATCAACGTCGCAACAGTCTCTGCAGAGCAGCTTCCAGTACAACCAGCAGGTTTACCTGCTGCCCGCTGTGAAGCAGGCTAGCTGGTATTGAAAGGGGCTCTAAAAATAAAAAAATGGCATAGCCTAACTAACTTACAAGACATAATAGCTTGCACGGTGTACAAGCGGCACAACTCTGAGCTCATTGAAGGACTACAAGGGAAAACCATAGACCTAGCTGGAGATGGGCGCTGCGACTCTCCGGAGTTTAGGGCAAAATACTCCACTTGCAGCTTTCACGAGGCGAGCACCGAGAAGGTCATCCACATTGAGCAGGTGGAAGTCTGTAAGGTTAGATTTACTAACCAAGGCAAAAGGTCTACTATGCACCAAATACCCCTCTGTTATGATTATTTAAAAATCATCCTTATTGCCTTTTCAAGTGTGATATTTCTAAGAACCTTGCAATCAGACTGTAGTGCAGTGACTGTTGAAATAATGAATGCATATACATTGTGATCAGTCAAATGAGGTCCTCGAGCAACGCCATTGAAAAGGTGGCCTTCGTATGTGGGCTCACCAAGGTCAAGCAGGAAGAATTCACCAATGACTCTTTTATCCCAAGTTTGTGAAACTTTCAACATGGTCAATTTAGTTATCTGTTATTTTCTGGCTCTTCATAACGTTAACCAGCTATCGTTTTTTTCGGGTTCTTTACTATACAAATCCTTATATGCATACCATCACCCAGGCGTCGAGCACCACATGAAGACCGAAGAAAGGGGCACAAAGCACTACTTCGAAACCTGGCATAGTAACAAACGTTGGTTTCCCATTATTTTATTTTAGATGCGGAGCATCTCTTGCTCGGGTCTATGTCTCGCGGCGTCGGCGTCGTAGTCCGCACTCACACTACGCATACGCAACTCTCTTCCTTCCCTCTCTTCAACAGCTGCGCGTTACTCGCTCCGCTCTCTCTCTCTACCAGCTGCGTGCACTTCGCGTGCGTTCGCTTCTACTCACACCGCGCGCGCATGCCCAACTCTCCTCCTCTAGTCTCCTCTCATTCAAGTGTGAATATAAGCAGCGGTAGCGCGCTGCGCGCGTTCAGTTCAGCGCTGTTGACTCCACTTCACTCCGTTCTTCCGATGAAGTGTGATGGAAGCAACAGTCCCGTTAGTTAGTGGGTTCGCGCAAGCAAGCGTCAGCACCACCCTACAAACTAACAGCAACGCTACATCCACTGAAGACAAAGCTGCGCAGCGAAGGGCACGCGACGCTGAGCGCAAACGCTTGAAGCGAACGGCAGGCCCTGAACTACGGCAACGAGAAGCGGCGTCCATTCGCAAGTTAACAACGTAATAACACGCAAGTTAACAACATTACTAACACCGTTAATAACACCGTTAATAACGATCCGCGATGCTCCGCATCACATCATGGTTCCCCTCGGGAAGATGGTGTAATTTGTTTTCATTTTATTTACTGATAGGCAGTGACAAATTCGACAATCCGTGGTCAAAATAAAATTATAAACTACTTTTACGTGTATGACGGCGATTCCAAAGGACGTGCATTCGTCAAAATAGTTTATGTATTATTTTGACATCTTTCGTAGAAATCCTGACGTTATCACTGGATCTGATAGAATAAGTGGACATAACCATATCAAGGGCTCTGATACAACACAATTGATGCGTTTTCTGACACAAAAGATTCTGTATACGACCTCTACGCCAACGGCATTGTCACACAGTTTGAGCGGAACGGAAGTGAAAGCTTTGAAAAGTGGTTCCCGTTAAGACTTGGCATTAATATAGAGATAATCCAACGTTGCCTTTCGGGGATTATTTCACAACAATTGCGAGTCATTAGCGTGAATCGTTTCTCCTCGGTGCTGCTATCGCCTTGTTAATGAGAATGAGACCAAACATTGTGCGCCTGAACCCATATCCAGTCCGTTGCACAAGACACCGGTCAAGAAATACCTTGCCTACATGCAGAATAAAATGATACTCAAATTAAACTTTTTTTTTTTAAATTTACGAGAGAACAACAGTTCAAAATCCACTACCCCTCACCTGTCGAACTCTGGAGCACAAACCATACACATTGAACTCTCCAGCGCACACCACACACGTCGAGCAAATAATGATTTTTTTTCAGCAAGTACTTGTGAAGCACCGCGCTGTGCAAAGAGCGTAAAAGCTGGCATAACACCTGCAGCTGTCAGAATAATTGAAAGATATTTGTATGTCTTCTGAAAATAATGTCGTAGACTTAGTTTTGTCACAGACATTGAAATAATCATGGCAATACCCGACTACCCGACAAATTCCTATATGGCAGTGGACACTTCTGATGTATAAGTAGCAATTGTACACTTCTCAGGGCTTGAAGAAGAAGCTTCAAGTAGCGAGCCGCAGAGAGAGCCCAATGAACTGCAGCTGTGGGTGCAGCCAGTCACCAACCACCTGTACTACTGTGCAGCGCTGGGTGATGGCAACGGCCCACTCCTGGTAAGTATGTGGCTCAGCTTGCTAAACCACGTGGTGGACACGCACGATGGCCACGACGGATCCTCCAGCGAGTGCCTGCGCCAGTCACTTCCTGACCGTGCATGGTTGGCTGAGGGTAAGTTCATTACACCGTTCAACACAAGGTCGAGACCCCGGAGGGTGTTCAACGCCGCGCTCGACGCCGCGTAAACAGCGATCCACCCTAAGACGCTTCAACATGCGCGCCTGCAGTATCTTCGGCTGGCATCGGCTGAGTCATCGTCGCATGATGGCGCGAATCCGTCTCCAGCCATTGCCACCGAGATGCGTATGGCCTGATCATATCTAGCCTAGGTTCCAGGGATATTGAATTGCACAGGTCTGCCATTACCATTTTATGCTCAGACTCAACGACACGAGGACTCCCTATTCCCGTCAGCTGTGGGCACGTACTTCTCACTCACTGGGCGCACGCATCGCCTTTGCCTCAGACCTCAGACCTTGGTGGTTTTACGAGAATTTTCTCGCATGCACTTTTGCACCTATAGTACCATCGTTCCTTCCATGTATAAATGTATTGTATATCATTTCTAATCTAAACTTAGCCCTTCATTTACTGTACATTACTGTGCGCTCAGGAGGTTGGTTAATCGGCGGTCTTGCGTAACGGTTATGTACCTATCTGCGAGCCGTGCACACCCCCGCCCCAGCGTTCACCTCTTTACTTTTGAGCAAATAAAACATTGCGATGAAATGATTGATTAATTCATTGATATTTTGATTTATTGTTTGACTGATTGATATGGTTCACCTCATCATCACCATGTTTCTTTACCGAGCCCATACGCAACCAGTGGTCCGTGATGTGACACAACGTAATGCATATGTAAAATATGCTCGACTAGGACAATAAAGTGCATATAACTATCAAACTGACATGCACAAAACAAATACAGTAAAAAATAATAAAAAATCACCTCAAGGAATTCCGTCTAAATCAATTTTATCAAGGAGACTTCTCAACATTTGGATTTTCAATTGACATGACTAGCAAAAAGCTTTAGTCCATAAGAGAACAACCCAATGAATGTGAAAACGGAATTAGCGTTCCTGGTGAGCACTATTGGCCCACTAATACATCATTTGTATTAGTGGGCCCATAGTGCCCACTGATACATCATGCACTACATGGGCCCACTAATACATCATTATTTCCTGGAAAGCTGTGTGCGCGGCATCTACAATCAATGTGCCTGGAATGCCAGGCCACCACACTGTGCTTCGCCCAAAACCTTCATTCGTACTACTGAAAGATGTGTGGTGAGTTGGCTGTCCAAGTCTTGAGCCCGTGTGGGATCTGAAACGTTACTGGAGATTCCCCCAGTTTTCTCCTGGTAGAGAGTTCATCGTTGCTTGCCTTTTTGTACAGTATATTTAAAATGCCATAAAATCGTTTCACGGTTCTTATATAAAACATCGTTGAGGAGATACCAGCTCTTCTGCGATGCGTTCTTTTCTTTAGAGCAGTTTGGCTCGAGTTTCGGAAAACGCGCAGTATAGCAATGCGTAACCTGAGCTTTTTTGTCTTTATTGGCCGGGACGCAGTTCGGGTTGGCCAAAACAGTGTATTAGGAGAGTTTGGCTATTCATTGGTTTGAATAGGCGAGCATCTCGTGGCCCACCACAGGCCGCGAAACAGTCCCTACCGGAAGTCGTGAGCTCTAATATTGCGACTCCACTAATTTAGGACGTTTTAGCGTGGCTGGAGTAAAAAGGTATAACTCTTAGTGACTGAAACCTTGGCGCATGTGAGGTTTCCGTCACGTCCATATTCAACGGTAAAATAACCGGATGAGCCCTACAAACCAGAGCGAAATGCGTAGTTGCGATCATTGCTGCTGCGAGATGGAATGTTTCTATTTCATGATTTAAATGTCGTTTCCAATTTTGTGACGTCGACGTCTGCTAATCGGTCGACGCTGTGTCGCTTTTTTAGTTTATGCTCTAAACACAGGGGGAATATTCGGCGCTGTTTGCGGCTTTTCTTCCGCCCATTGCCCCAATTCTCCCAATATAAAGGTTCTAGGGTTGGCGTCTTTGTAACTTCAAATACCGAAAAAAGAAATCATCTTCTTCAAAGACAGCAATAAGATGTAACGATATTTTACTGTAAATTTAATCGTCATACATATTTTTTGCAGTTTCCAAATAACCGCAGAAATGGAGAGAATGGCTTGTTTATATATTTATGAATATTTATAACTTCCTCTAACCATATTTGTTTTTAACAAGGTGTTCCAATATTTAGGTTGGTTTCTGTGGCATTCACGTCTCAGTTGCCGAAAACACTGGGCTGGGCATGAAAGAAAACGTTATACTGTTTCGACGTTAGAGATATATTTCAAGATACATCATTATGTATAAAACTAAAGAGCAAAATATTTATCCTTGACATGCTTCTTTAGGTTGGAGCTTGAGCACCTCCAGAACTTAGAGGGGTACTTCAACGAAATTTGAGATATATCCGTCGTGTTCAAAAATAGGCTGAATATGATCCACAATATCCGTAAATGACAATCGCACGTTTGTATTTTGAGCCTGGTGACTGTATGTTTTGTTATAAACGGCCCACTCTAGCAAGCGCTCGGAGAAGGCCCAGCTTAGAGCATGTGACATCTGACGCAATCGTGACGTAGGTCGTCTCGGGACGAGCAAAGCTACGGCGAGGCTGACGTCGAGGGGATGGCCTAGTCGTTCCAGCCACTGAAGCGGCTGCTTTTGTACGAATTTTGAGTGACGGGTTAATCTTTTGTAATCTTGTAGGGGGACAATAGCTACTTCTGGAACACACAGAAGGGATTCTCGGGAAGACGGGAGTTCCTCCTTCCTCTCTTCTCTCGTCGTGGCCGGAGGCGAGACACTCACCGTCACTAGCTGTCAAGGTTCCTAGACGGGCATTACAAACGAGGCGTTAGCGGCATCCGCCAGGTGCTCTTTGCTTATCGTTTAATTCATTTTAAAATTCCTTTTCGTGACTTTTTTAACAAGATATTGGTGTGTTCGAGGTGATACTGCTCATTTGAACACATATAGACCATAAAATAAGCGCCTAAATTTCGTTGTAGTATCCCTTTAAGAGCTTCACTCTAACCAAAAAAGAAGGCACTTATAAATAAACCATTTCGTCGTTTACCCTGAGACTGGGGGGTTTCTTACAAGAGCAAAAGTAACAGAAAAACAGACAGGTCTCAAACTCAGCTACAAGTTTATTTCAACAACCTCCTCTTATATAGTCCGTTCTCGTCGTCACCAACCAATCACAAACAACCTGTCCTCTGCACCGAGCACCGAGGACAGGTTGTTTGTGATTGGTGTGACGACTGAACGAACTATATAAGAGGAGGTTGTTGAAATAAACTTGTAGCTGAGTTTGAGACCTGTCTGTTTTCTGTTACTTTGCTCTTCTAAAAGCCCCCAGTCTCAGGGTAAACGACGAAATGGTTGACTTCCACCAGCTAGCCTGTACTATGACTCTTTTTTCACTTATAAATACATTTTTATCTTTAGCTTCTGCTAGCTCCAAATAATTGTTTAGCCTTGGCTAGGGTGCAGAAAGCGCATTTGCCGAAGCCATTCTACACGACAACAGCTTGCGAAGCGGATGGCTTTTCCCTTTTTGTAGGGGGTTCCCCCATCTTCAGCCCTGACATTCCATCATTTTTTGAAACTGATTTACGAGAGTAGAGTAGAACTAGCACCCTTTCTTTCTTTCTGCGTGGCAAGCACAAAGTAAGAGCCTTTTTTTATCTAGGTCAGCGACATTTAGTTCATGATATAGGCCACAGCCGCACAATAAGCGAAGATATTGCTGGACTCTATCGAAATAAACTCGGATCACTCTTCTGTCGAGAGATCAGGGGCTGTTCAGTGTATTTAAAGCGTCATACATATTTTTCGCCTTTTCCAAATAACACCCCAAGAAATGAAGAAAGGAGGTTGTAGATAATTTTTTATTAATATTATTTACATTCCATGGCCATTCTCTTCAACAAGGTGGTCCAATATTTACGTTGGCTTCCCCGGCATTCATCTCTTTATTCACCGAGAAGACTAGGCATTGCATGGCCTTCCTTGCGCATGACCTCCTCATAACATGCCTGAAAATAGAGAAAATAGGCTTACAATGTGTGCACAATAGACCCTTTGGATATATCCCAAAAGGCCGTGCGCGAAGACCTGCATGCCCCTCCTTGATTCCAGAGAATTTACCAGGTGACACCTAAAAAAGCGAAAGTGTAGAGCTTCCCCCTCATAGTGGCCTCAAATTTCGCCATTGTCGTCTTCTACGACCGATTGTACCTAGCGTTCCAGAAATTCATTTTGGCACCGCGGTCGGCGCTGCATGGTTTGCAAAATAATTAGTTGCACTTGTGTGACGGTCAGTTCAGAGAAACGGCACACGGTACTTCCCCGTTGGTCTCGCACAAAGATTATCCGTTTTTTAAGCGTTTATTGTAGTAATGTATATGGCGCGTTTGGCGCTTTTGGGGGACTGTAGAGTTAACTGCGGTCAGAAGCAAAATTACACTGAACGTAGGAATTCATATTTATGAAGCTAAGCTTATTGCGGTCAGTGTAGCAGCAGCCGCTCTGCTGGTGTGGCAGCAGGAGCTGCGACGCTTGGTGGCTAAACTATTTTTTTATGGTATAGTACGCCAAAACAACATCAACGAAACAAAGGGAGGACTGTACAGGACGCGGCGTAACCTTCAACTGAGCTTTATTTCGATGAAAAAAAATTAAAAAATACAAAAGCAGGCACACTTGGCAGAACACAAAGATGTGGTATAAAAACACACACCCCTCAAATGCCAGAGGGTGCGCTTTCACAATAGTTTTCGTGGTGGACTCAATTAGGAAGGCTTCGTGAATTTCTCTGGCCGTTTTTGTTTTGTAATGGCCCATGACACAGGTGTCACCAAAGATGGGGCTGCACTTTACAGACTTGGGCCCGCATTCGCAACGGTCACAGTAGACCGCTAGGTGGCCAGACGGGGACGGTCTGATCTCCAACGCATGCTTTTGACCCTATCATTGATGCACCTCCCTGTGTGGCCAACGTACACCTTGCCACATGACAAGGGAGTTTTGTACGTATTTGCGGATGATCAAGCGATCGAGGGGTTTTTAAAACTGTTCGCAAGCTGAGCTTTAGGCTTAAAATTCACCCACGAGACATCGGTCTGTGGTTGGCTGCACTTTCTTGATCCTGGGTTGTATTTCGGTCCGGAGCATGCCTGCTGGGCGTATGGGCCCCTTTCCTATAGAGGAATGTTACCGCTCAGCTCGGCGCACTCCAATTTGGTAAAGACGGGCAATGCTTCATCTTACCTAAGGTCCGCGATAAGGAAATCTTGCCCGCACCAGATGCGAAACAGTTTTCATTCTCAGCTCACCAGACTTAAAAAGGCAGGGTACCCCCGGCATGTTCTTTGAGATGTTTCCGAGACCTTAGCAAAAAAGATGAAACAAAAAAAAAAACATCGCAGTGTGCGAAAGGGCTCCCATGAGGGTAGGTAGGCCTGTTGTCTGGCTTTACATTCGCAAGATGTCCCACAATCTAAAGAAGGTTGCCCCATCGCTTTGACATACCAGTCGCTTTTCCTGGACCGAACAAACTATCTTCGCGGTGTAAAAGGTAAGCAGATTGGTAGAGGAATCAGTTGTGGCGCATGAGTTTTGGAAAAACGACCTTTCACTAAGTTCCGCGAGTGCGCCACTAGCGTCACGCACAAACTTCCCCTGTCATGTGGCAAGGTGTACGTTGGCCAGACGGGGTGGTGCATCAATGAGAGAGTCAAAGGGCATGCGTTGGCGATCAGACAGTCCCCGTCTGGCCACCTAGCGGTCCACTGTGACTGTTGCGAATGCGGGCCCAACTCTGGAAAATGCAGCCCCATTATTGGTAACACCTTTGTCATGGGCCATTACAAAACAAAAACGGCTAGAAAGATTCACGAAGCCTTCCTGATTAATCCCACCACGACAAGTCTTGTGTAAGCGCACCCTCTTTGTCCTTGTCTGATAAAAAATTCTAGTGTCTGAACAACCAATGACGCTGGCATTTAAGAGGGGGGGGGTTGTTTTTAGACCATAATTTTGTGTTCTGCCAAGTGTGCCTGCTTTTATATTTTTTTAAATTATGTTATCGAAATAAGCCCTTCAGTTTAAAGTTGCACTGCGTTTTGTCCAGTTCTTCCGTCGTTTTCGTCCATGTTGTTTTGGCGTATTACACCTGATGCAAAACCAACTAGACCAAGCAGAGTAGACAGTTGGGCGAGTTGGTAGGTATTGAACATAGTTACAGTTGCGCACACAAGGACAAGGACAGACAAGAGAAACACGTAGACGCTTGTCTGTCGTCTACGTGTTTCTCTTCTCTGTCCTTGTCCTTGTGTGCGCAACTGTAACTATGTTCAACTAGACCAACTAGCCATCCTTATTTTTATGACATATCTTGATACAAGTGGCACCGACCTAGTCAGTTGAATTCAATGTTTATGTGATGAGAATAAATCTGTTTACAAATTCTTAGTTTTAAAAGAACTAAAGAACTAAGAATATTTTAAAAATTAAAAAATACAAGCCAAGAACTCACACAACAAAAAATTACGTGATAACAGCGCATGTGTCTTATATTATAATAATAGTATTATCTAAATGGAACAGAAAATGTACAGCGGGCATGGCTAAAAGACACACCTCCTAGCACCCATGAGACAGCGATATCCGATGGTGAAATGGCACTGCAACGTTCCTCAACTCAGTGCTATGAATGGTGATCAGCAGGCTTCGACCGGACCGCTTTTCCCTTGACGTCTTTATCACCAGGGGTTATAAAAGGAATCCGCACGAACCACCGATTCCTGCGCCCAGGCACTAATCCAACGCCAGATCAGCTCGTCCTTTGTACGTATGTGGGTGAAACCTGTCTTGAAGCTACATATCTTGAACATATCTTGAAGCAATTGAAGCAACAAAGTGCTTGCGGCTGCTGCCAGGCCAAACAGTGTCACTTAAAGGGGTTATGACACGCCACAAATAAAATATGAGATAACTATACTGCCAGTACCCATTGTATGTTCCTATAATCCTGCTCAATTTGTATTGAAAACGGCACGATAGTTTCGTGGATAAATCGATTTATATGCGGGTCCCTCGGAGGGGCAGATCCGGGCGGAGCTGGCGGCTGGTGACGTAGCCAGCCTCCAGCGCGGCGTCCCCTTGCACGCACTCACAGACTTGGCTCTCTTGGCGTCTCGAGCCCCAGCTTCCTCGTTTACCTTCCACGTTTCGAGCATGCGGTCCGTGACGATTACGTATACGGCATCGCTCGCCTTGTCAAAGTGTTCGACATTGATCGCAGCAGCGATGAGTGATTGCTATCAAGAGATGCTAGAAGCTGTTCATTTTGACTGCGCCCCGCTGGCGACCAGCTCCAGCGACGACGAGTTACGGACGAACTCGCCGTGGTCACCGTCGTTCGGGGATATCTCGCAGGCGCATGCAGGGTTGAATGAAGGTCAACGGGCTGGGGGCAAGAGCGAGAATAGCTTTCGGGTTACCGAGCTGCGTGAGCGGTTTTGTTCGTACCGCGGAGAGGAGAGGTTGGGCGATCATGGGGGCGCCTAGAATGAGCGAGTGTTCATGGTCACGTGGTTTATGGACACCATGGTGTGACTAATTTGGGCGGTGTTGCCTGGTCGCCAGATGAAAGTGATAAAAATTCGTAAATTGAATATTGCAATTACCAGAGCTCTAAAATTCGCGTAACTTGGTGTATATGCTAAGTAGCATATGAGCATTCCATTTCAAGAATAATCTGTCCATTTAATTTTCGTGTCATAACCCCTTTAAATTGTGTCAAAAGTGCTACGTATTTTTTTAGAAAAGTGCATGTTGCTATGTGTTGACGTTGAATTAAATCTAAGTCCCTCGATTTAGAAAATTCTCGAAACCATATCGAAAGATTTTGGAGAAACTAAAGCTTCAAACAAAGAAACTCACGAGCAGATATCAGAAATAAAAAAGGCTTATTAAAGGACAGCGCAAAAAAGACGGGACACAAAGTAGAAGACGGGCACACGACATACGCTGACTAACAACCAAAGGTTTCCTAGAACTTCCACGCGCGCACAGTGGCACGCGCAAGCACACGCTGACAACAAACTGGGTTGCTAGAATTGCCAATTTATATTCAAAAGCCAAGAAAAACCGAGGTACATGATTTTAGCAAAGCAGATGACAACGGTCCGATCATTTTTAATACTGCCCACTTTACGATTGCGGCAACCTTTCAGAAAGTTAAGGTACTAACATAGACATGCTTCGGAAAATGTTTAGGTAGTAACACTCATTATAGTGTTACTAGTTTTGCCCCTAACGAAATAAAATAAAGTATGGACAAAAACCCATAGATTAACCATGACATTATTTATATGGAGCACAGGATCTCGCGTACTTGTAAAGTGGACAAGCTTCTGAGTTAAAGTCAGTCAAACATGCAGTAAGTAACATGTGTGTGTGTGGGGGGGGGGGACTAAATACAAATGTTATTTGCTGCAAAACACCATGACCATAACTCTACTTTAGAAGGATTATTGAAATTATCTCTACAACATATTTGGAGGTATATAACATCCAATCCAGACTGCACCTCTGCGTTTAAAATAGACGGGTAAGTTACTGAAGACTCGGCAATGATTACCAATAGCGTTTATGATAATTTCAAATCTGTTTCCACTCGCAATGATGGAAAACAAACAATCTTCGGCGTTGATCAAATTATCTGGAAGTTCAGTGATCTCGTTTAATGAAAGAAAGTTATTTTAATATGATTTTAGGCGACAATTAAAAAAAACAAAAAAACGTCCGCCCACTTAGATTCAATTTAAATATTTTGCGTTACTCGAAGTGAATGTCTAAATACTTGCTGATAATTTTTCTAAAATTCTACCCGTATTAAAAAGGAGTCAAAAGAAAAATGTTGTAAATGACAGGTCTACCTCTGCAACGAGTCCGTTTTGTAAGCAATTATAGAGCAAATAATTTCTAGAAATATTTATGACTATGTGGAAAAGGGAAATAGTTAGGTAGCTTTTCCGTATCGATTTATGAAAGAGGTGTCTGCAGTAACCCAGGTGATCGAAATTATCCATGATTATGTTCCAAGCTATCAACAGCAGAGGACAGGTCAACGTACTGTTCCTGGATCTATTTAGAGCATTTTCTAAAGTTCCCCATAATGGGCTTCATTTGAACTGAACGCAATTATTATATAACGCAAACTAATGAAATGGTTAGCCTCGCACCTAGAACGGAGAGAACAGTACCTCTAGGTCCAAGGCTCTCAATCTGAGTTGATGCGCGTTGCTCTTCTGTGCCACAGAATTTTGTTGAGACTATTGATTTTATACTATACATTAATGATATGATTAAGACACACATTTCGAAATTAGATTATTCGAAGACGATGGTTTATAATACAATGATGTTAAATTTTCTCAGGATCTATTACACTCTTTAGGCAATTGCTTAAAAATCTAGGATACTTGCCTGGTGTAGAGTTTGGCAAATTGAATTAAATAGCTCAAAAACAAGGTCAATATCAATCCCGTGTAAAAAAACTTCGCATGGAGTTAACGTATTTCATTTGTTGGCAATGAGTTGAAAAGGTGCAAAAATAAAAGTACTTGGTATTAAACTATAAGAACTATTTATTCTGGTATAAGCACATTGAGTATGTTGGGTAGAAAGCGTTTCAGCGGCTTTGGTTCTTGAAACGTCTCGCGGAGTTTTCTTCAACAAACAAAAACTGACTGTTTACAAAACTTAAATACAAATTAAAAAAAATAACAATGTTGCTCGGACCCATTCACAAAAAGCAAGGCAAATAAGTTCGAAAACGGAAAACGAAAAGCGATAAGGTTTATTTACAAAAAGTATGATATGCCGAGTTCGCCCTCGGCATTATTGCGGCATGCACACTTGCTGAAGCTGATTGAAAGAGCGCGCGCATATAGATTGAAGGCCTTAATCTTCATGCTTTGAAGAAGGCTGGACGTTGATATTACAAAATATACAAGCTTTTCAGGCCGCCTAAACAACCCTTCTTGATATACGTGTTCATTTGTAGAGTTTCCAGTTCAACTCGGCACAATCAAATATTTGGTTCTTTCTCGATTCACTGTTCAATGAAAGAAGTTGCCCGGATGTAAATAACTTAAACTTTGTTGACTAATTCATTTATGGAATCTCTGCTTCGTTTCTCGGTAAAATGTGTTTAGTTTTGTTATAAGTGTAAACATTTCTTCGTGTCCTTACTGCATTGTAAATAGGGTGTGAAACTGTTTCTCTTGAATCATGTTGCCATGCCTTTTTTGCAATATTTTATTATTGTAATGTTGTGCCTCTTCTACCACGGCCCTGGTTGAGACAGGTAGCACTCTTAAATGAATAAATGAATAAATAAACCTTGTCAAACATAGCAAGACGAAATCGACTGTTTTAGTAAAAACTAATAACACATTTCAATTACTTTTTTGCGTTCTAGCTTCTTAAAATAACATCTTTCTATCTTGCCTTTACAGTTTCGTTACCAAACATTTTCATTTCGCTGCATTACGTGAGACACTCACCACCTCGCTTTCGCTGAATTCCTAGAATAGAAAGTCAACAAAATTACCATGACACCTCTTTCAGATTTTATAGAAGAATAAAAGGAAATAACGTTTTTATTTTACGCTGCCCTACTCGCGTCACAATTTTCCATCATGCTCCTGAGGACTGGTAAATCAAGGTAGCCTAGACTATGGTATATTTTGAGGAAGTCATATATCCTCAATAATTAAATTGAACTGGCGATAATTACATTGAACCTAACTGACGAAAGGGCTTGGAAATGAAAATAGATGAAATATAAATTGAAGCACACCCGCAAAACTATGGTAAGTACAAGACGTCCATAGTTGAAACGTATTTTATAGTTTTCTTTTTATGTGTACTCAAGTTGAAGAAAAAATGTTTTGTAGTACGACACAATGTGGGATCAGTCCGTCAGCACGCATCGTTCTCGAAAATTACTTGCAGTTAAGGACTTTTATATTTATTCAGTTATTAAGACATATACATGCTGCGCTGTTAAACATTATGCAGGGTTTACATGGTGAAAACATCAAACACACATACACATAAACAAGCAAAAATGCATGGTTCACTATTTCAAGCAGTTGCTGTAATGTATGCTAAAAAGTACGATAATCGGCAACCTAAACAACCTCTTCCGGCAATACATTCCATTATGTGATAGGTGGAACAAAACAAAAATCTATCGTCACCACTCGCCTGCACTGATCTGCGCAAGCGGCCTCTACCGTCCGGTGTGCCGGTCAACGTCGTAAGAGCATCGCAGCACGGCGGGATAGCGGCGCGGCCTTCAAAGAAGCCAGCACCGGAGTATCTGCGGGATTCGCGGCTCACGCCCCCTCCTGTCACGAACCACGTCACCACTCGCCTGCACTGATCTGCGCAAGCGGCCTCTACCGTCCGGTGTGCCGGTCAGCGTCGCAAGAGCATCGGAGCACAGTGGGATATCGTCACGGCCTTTAAAAGAAGCCAGCACCGGAGTATCTGCGGGATTCGCGGCCCAAGCTCTGTGCTAATCACCCCGAATTTGCAGGTAAGCCCAAAACAGGGCATTTTCTGCTTCGTTTTGTAAGGCCGTGAATCCCCTGAGTGCTGATATGGGCGTTGATATTGCAACTTACAGAGCCCGGGTTGGCTGTTTTCACCCGAGGAAAACCAGAGATAAACACTTTCCGATGTTCAAATGTCTGTACATTCAGCGTTTCTGTGATGCGGGTTGTCTGAAGCTACTTGTCGTTACATCTGTCATGCTTATGCTCTTGTCAAATGCGGGCGACGTCGAGTCGAACCCCGGGCCCCCGACTAACTCGGAAAAGATTGACCAACTTAGGGTATCAATCGAGGCCCTGATTGCTAACTCGGCCCAAAATCAGCTTGATAACTCAAAAAAGCTAGACGAAATAAAGGGGAGTATCACCGATCTGGGAGTCCGCGTTGGTAATTTGGAAAAAAAGTGGAAGAGATCAAAGTCATCAACGAGAACTTAACAACAGTGAAGTCAACTCTGGGCGAGCTTCAACAAAACACTGCTGCCTTGCAAATTCAGTCAGAGTCTCTCGAAAATGTTGTGAATGACCTAAACAATCGGTTAAGGAGGAACAACCTTATTTTTAAGGGATTACCAGAGAGCGATAATGAAACTTGGAACCAAGCTGAGACAATCATACGTGAGTTCGTAACAAGAAATTTGGGGGTGAACTTGGGCGAGGTGGAAAGAGCGCATCGCATCGGTCGCAAGAGAGACGGTTTCCATAGGCCGATTATTGTGAAACTTTTAAACTTCAAAAGTAAAGAGGAGATACTTCGTAACGCTTCCAAACTGAAAAATGTAACTTCCCCAAAAGTGTCTATCTCGGAAGATTATTCCGATAAAACCAGGCTGGCGCGACAGAAACTGTGGGAGTACGCTTCTGTGTACAGAGACGAAGGAACAAGGTACAAAATTAAGTTTGATAAGCTATACGTAAACAACCAGATCTATGAGTACTCCCATTCCAGCCAAAACGTCTTTCAGCTCGGAGGGCGTTCCCCAGTTAGCGCTTCTAACGAATGACTTGCCCAAAGTTCTAGTACTGACATTGCACACTTACCCCGATTATCATTTTTAGTAGCCAACTTTCGAAGCATCATTTCAAAACAAGCAGAATTTGAAAACATCACCGTAAGCTGTCAACCAGATATCATATTTGGAACGGAGACTTGGTTATGCCCCGATATCAACAGTGCCGAACTTATCTTATCTAATACTTATAACATTTATAGAAAAGACCGAACGACACAAAGAGGAGGCGGCGTTCTTATCGCTGTTAGAAAGGATATTACTTGCTCGGTCATTAAAAACATTTCGCCTCTAGAAATGCTGTGGGTACGCTTGCAACTGGACTTCCGATTTCTGCTCCTCGGTGTTTGTTATCGTCCTCCAAATTCGCAGAATAATGAATTCAATGAATGTTTCTATAATTCCGTAGGAACCATAACTAAATCATTTCCTAATCACCCACTTGTCGTCGCTGGGGATTTTAATTTTCCCGGCATCAATTGGTCGAATCTTCAACTCCATGACAACTGTCTTAACCCACTTCAGTCCAGTGCTTTTCTTCAAACTCTACGTATCAACGGTCTTCACCAGATGGTTTCTGAACCCACAAGAAATAACGCCATCTTAGACCTATTTCTAACTACACATCCTCAGTGCGTGTTGGGCGTCAATATTATTGACCAGATTAGTGACCACAAGATTATTTCTGTCAATGCAGCCTTCCCTGTTAAACGCTCCACCAAGGCTCGGAAAAAAATTCACGACTACTCACGTGCAAACACAGTAGCCATAAACACAACTATGGCTCAATTCGTTATAGACTTCACGCGCAACTACGCATCACGCTCTGTCAATGAAAACTGGAACTTGATCAGAAGTAAACTTCAAGAAGTGTTGTCACGTCACATTCCTACCTTTTCAATAGCATCGAATCCGGCCTCCCCATGGTTCACCCGATCTATAAAGACACTCTTGAATAAAAAGAAGCGGCTCTTTCAAGATGCTACGAGGTTTAATACATCCCTACATTGGACAAATTACCACGCTGTTTCAAATACGTGCAAGCACGAAGTAAAAAACGCCAAGAGGAAATTTTATGGCCAGACACTACCAGATACTTTGCGATCCGACCCCAGAAAGTTTTGGCGTGTCGTTAATCCGAAAGAAAGGGACGCCCACCCAGATCTAACTGATGAGCATGGTGTGCCACTATCGGACGGCGACGCAGCCAACGCGTTCAATAACTTTTTTCCAGCGTATTTACAGAAGAACGCTTTCCGTTGCCTTCTTTCGTTTTGCTTTCAGACAGCATTCAGCCTATGCCCCCTTTAATTTTTACACCCCAAGGTATCTCCCAACTCATTGAAAACCTTCGGGTCGGTATCTGTCCCGGTGAAGATCAAATTTCTTCAAAACTCTTAAAAGTAACCAGGGACTTGATATCTCCCGTTCTTTCACTATTTTTTCAGCAGAGCCTCGACTCTATCATTGTTCCTGCCGATTGGAGTCATGCTCAAATAACACCTATCCTTAAAGCTGGTCCATCATCCAATCCTACCAACTATAGGCCAATATCCCTCACTAGTATACCTTGTAAACTCATGGAACACGTCTTATACACGCACCTTCTCGCTCACCTAGATCGATTCAACTTTTTGTTTCCAAACCAACATGGCTTTAGGAAAAATCACTCATGTGTCACCCAGCTATTCGAGGTCATTACTGACCTTCATGTCAACACTCATGACAATCACCAGACCGATATCATCTTCATCGACTTTGCCAAAGCTTTTGATACTGTCCCACATAGTCGCCTCCTCCTAAAGCTATCACGACTCCGCATCGAACCGTGCATTCTTAACTGGATCGCTTCCTTCCTTTCTAATAGAACTCAGTCCGTAAAAATAAACGCTTCTCTTTCTTATCAATGTTCAGTATCGTCTGGTGTACCACAGGGGAGCGTTCTCGGGCCTCTTTTGTTTTTAATATATGTAAATGACCTTCCTTCTTCATTAACGTCCACCATTAGGCTTTTCGCTGATGATTGTGTCATATACAGAAAGATATCCGATACATCCGATCATTTAATATTGCAAAACGACCTTGACAGGATTGGAACTTGGTGCACCGACTGGCTCATGAATATTAATGTCTCAAAAAGTAAACACATGAACATTTGCACATCGCCAAGTAGAACGTCTACCCAGTATTCTCTCCAAGGACGCAACATTGACAGGGTGTCAGTTTACAAGTACCTAGGTGTCCACTTTTCAGAAACGTTAAACTGGTCTCATCAGGTAGATTGCATAGTAGCAAGTGCTCATAAAACCCTCGGCTTCCTGAAAAGAAATATATATCTCGCACCTCCGTCCACTAAATTGCTTGCTTACAATTCGCTTATACTTCCAAAACTAGAATACGCTAGCGCTGTCTGGAGTCCTCATCAGGCATACCTCGTTGATAGACTGGAGTCCGTCCAGAATAAGGCAGCCCGATTTATTTCCTCTGACTATTCTTCATTCACTAGCGTCACGTCACTAAAAAACAATCTCGGTCTACATTCTCTTGAGAAACGTCGACGGCTGTCACGGCTATGTCTGTTTCATACCATTTTCAATAGCGCATCAACCTTTAGGCAAACATACTGTAAACCGCCCTCCTATATATCACCCAGAACGGATCACCAACTCAAGATCCAGCCGCCCAAATCACGCACACTATTATTTTCCTCATCGCCTGTTGTCATGTGCATTGGAGATTGGAACAATATGCCATATGAAGTAGTATCCGAGACTAACCTTGCAGCATATAAATTAAAATGTGAACAGTACCTCGGAATGAGCAGTTAGTAGCGGTCTCTCCCTTGACATTTATTTGCTTTGGACGGTGTTGTATATTTGTACTTACTCATCTTGATCTTTTTTTGCGTGAACTTTTGTTTACACCCATTCAATTATGTCGCAATCTATGAAACTCCAATGTTATATCATGTATGTGTTCTTTTTCCTGCTCTTTTGTGTGCACGCTTTCACCTGTGCATTTTTGTGTGTGTTATTCTAAGATGTAAATAGTGTATACGCGAAAATACTGTTTTGAATTTCTAATTGTATATTATGAATTTCCCCCCTCATGTAATGCGCTCGCAAGTCGAGTGCCTTTGAGGTATTAAAATGAAATGAAATGAAATGAAATGACAATGCTAATCTTTAGCTTAAAAATATTTTTGAAGCGGTTCTATGATGTAAAGATCGCTTTCTATACCTGCCCAGACAGCACACAGTATTGCGCCAAAATGGGTGTCGGATCATGGAGAAATCGGGCCACTATCATTCTGATACTGCCGATATTGGCGTTGGATCGTAAAGATCGGGGCAGTATTACTGTGATCTGGCCGATGTCGGTGGAACATCACTTGGGTTGGCCAGCGCCACGCTGATACACAGTATCCAGCACAGTTTTTCCGGTAATTTGTCGGGTCTGAACCGGCTATATCGGCCGGTATTAGGGAATCTTGACCGTTTCTAAAACGACACTAAATCGGTTAATCGATGCGGCCAATCACGGCGGCCGCCGCTGGTGCCACGGGCCGCGCCGAGGGCGCGCCAGGCACTCAGCGGCTGGAACTAAGGTTTTCCGTATAAACAAACGAAAAAAAAAACTCTTTTTGTTGTAACTTTTTTTTTTTAGATTTGTACGAAACGGGGGGCGTGTTATGTTTTCTAAGATCTTTAGTTTACAATGTTTGCACCACGATTAATATTGTTTTTATACAACCATGTCTCAGCGGTGACGTCAGGCAGCGCGTCCCGACCTAGGCGCATCCCAACTTTGGCAGTGACCCGCGGTGCGTCCGCTTTGTAGTCGGGGGTGGCAGCCTTGAAGCCCCTTCCACCGTAAGTTTTTCGGAGCCGAAATGGCCGATTAAAGCCAAAATAGAAGTCACATGCAATTCCTCGAATGACCGGTGCGGGAGAAATGGCGGCGTTGCGGTCGCTATTAGCTCGGTTCTCGAGTACGGATCGGTGCCACTTTTTCAGAGCAGGCTATATTCCAGTTTCCCAACTGATCGGTTCTAGTAACGTTGGCTTGGCCCAAGTCCGCTGACACCGCACCCGCCTCGGCCATGTTAACCGATATTCACCCATCTCTGCCCAGAACTCGAATGATATCGCCGAGTCTGGCCTATTTTTAGAACGATCGTTAACCGATAGGGGCACAATACTGGGCCGTGGTGCAAAACATGAAACTGGGCCAATATTGTGAGCAATATTCCCCTGACACTGGCCCAGTGTCGGCGTGCTGCCTGGGTGCATGCACATGATATATATTAGAAAAGTAAACATTTTGGCAAAATATGCCCGGTTAGGTGAGTATTAAGAAAAGAAGTTGGAAGTACTCTAACCAACTCGGATTAAATAACACGACGAACAAGCGACGTGCTCGGTCGCTTGCGACGTGCTCGGTCGCTTGGGTGATTTAATTGGCTGGGTGTTCGTCTTTCTCTTCTTCTCCATGTCGCTGCAGTTAAAATCTTCTCGTTGTGACTCCTGGAAGGCCGTGAATATAGCTGCTTGGGAGGGTACCGATCGACTGGTTCAGGTTGTTCTTGGTATGCTGGATAGGCCAGGACTCTAAATAGAGTTGTCTTTTCTAGTTTCTTTCGGTGTCCAGGACGGAACTCCTGTCGAAGTCGATGACGTGCTTGTCCTTTTCTGCATGTTCCTCTGGAGCGCTTCCTCGCCCGTCCTTCTTTTTTACATCATATTTGTGTCTGAGTAAACGTTCGGGGAAGTTCTTGGTTTCTCCCACATATGAGGCGTTGCAGTGGGCGCAACGAATGCGATTAACAAGGCCTTGAACTTTTTCTTTCGGATGACGATCATTTGGAAGATGAAGATGATGGCCAATGGTCAAGACGGGCTTGTGTGTTACTGTTATGCCGTATGGTTTGAGAGCACGGGTGAGAACTTCGCTCGTGCCTCTGAGGTGCGAGATGCACATATGGCTGGAGGGATGGGTTTTTCGGCTGCAGATGGGTGACGAAGTTTCTTGTAGATATTTTTGACGAACCTTGTTTGTTATGCATTTTTTCGAAGGTCCCATTTTATAATGTCAACTTCCTCTTTAAGTTCCTTATCTGTGGAGCACACCATGATGGCACGTCGAAATAGTGCCAAAACGACTGAAGATTTGGGAGACGTGGGGTGGTCTGATAAAAAAAATGTAGGTATCGTCCGGTATGCGTTGATGTTCTATACACTTGAAATGTTAAAAGGTTCCCTGCTTTTAACAGAAACATCCAGAAATTAATTGCAACCGTTCGATTCACGTTATGCTGTGAATTGAATATTTGGTTCGATTAAATTAAGGTGCATGTGTAGGCGGTCAACTTCGCTGGTTTTCACAACGCAGAAACAATCGTCAACGTAGCAAAGAAACATAGTGGGTGCCGGAAGGAACGTACTTAATGCCTTTTTCTCAATGGCTTCCATTGTGAGGTTGGCTACCGTGACGGACACAGCAACTCCCATGGCGGTGCCAGTACTTTGCTTGTAGAAACTACCAGCGAAAGAGAAGTAGGCATTCGTCAAGCCCAGTTCTAGTAGGCGGCAGATTTCGTTCACGGATAGCTGGGTTCTTTCAGGGGGAGTTGTATCTGACGTCAATGCCGTTCTGATGACGCACACCGCGAGCTGAATGGTGATACTTGTAAATACGGACACACACGTCAAAAGAAACAGGACTCTCGTCGTTCACTTGTAAGTTCGAAGCTAGTTCAATGAAGTAGGCAGCGTTTTCAACATGCGTGATGGTCCTTCCCATGAGTGGAAGAAGCAGTCGATGGAGATGGTTAGACAAAGCCCGTAGCGGTGACGTCGTGAAGTCGACTATTGCGCGAAGAGGGATTCCTGGTTTGGGAATTTTCGGTAAACCGTAGAACGCAGGTGTTGAGCCGTTTTTACAGGTGAGGTTCAGGTAGAGGGCCCGTGATTCTGGATATTTTCCGAAGATAGAAAAAAGTGTCTCATTTTGGACTGCTTTAACTTTTGATGTTGGGTCCTTCAGTAGTGTCTTGTAGTCATCCGTGTTCCAGATTTCGAGCACCTTCTTAATTTCTTAGTCTGCACGGTCTAACGGCACGGTGGTATTTCCTGTGTCAGATGGGAGGATCACGACGTTGTTATCTTTCTTCAGCTTTCTGATGGTGAATATTTCTTCAGCATTGTAGTTCAGATGTCTCCTTGGGTTTATCTTTTATAGTACACCAATGGATTTTAAGCGGGCTTCCTCGTGGACGTTAGAGTTTAGCTTTTGTAAGCCCTCTTCAACAAAAGCTGCAATCAATGCCAGGGGAGGATGCACAGTTGTAAAATTGAATTTTCTTCCTTTTGCCAACACAAGGATCTCGGTGGGACGTCCAAGGAAACGCTCTAGCGGAACAGGAAGAAAAGAGCAACCAAGTCATCGACTTTGACAGCAATTCCGTCCTTGACACCGAAAGAAACTGGAAAAACGACTCTATTTAGAGTCCTGGCATATTCAGCATACCAGGAACAACCTGAAACGGTCGATCGGTACCCTCCCAAGCAGCTACATTCACGGACTTTGAGAAGTCGCAAAATGAAGACGATTTTAATGGCAGCGACAAGGAGAAGAAGAGAAAGACGAACACCCAGCCAAATAAGTCACCCGTGAACAAGCGACCGAGCAGGCCGCGAAACGTCGGGCTATTTAAACAGAGTTGGTTAGAGTACTTCCAGCTTCTTTTTATAATATATACTGTTAAAAAGTTCAATCATAAGTACTTTCCTTTCTTTTTAAGCAGGTTCAAACCCTCAGTGAAACGTTTATAGAGGCTAAAGTCGTTTATCACAAATGTTAGGCTGGGCAATTGATCGATTAACCTTCCGATTAATCGATTAAGGGTTTAATCGCGATCAAATGTTTTAACCGGTTAATCGGTTTTTTAATCGGTACTCAAAAAGAAGTCAACTGGAGGCACGCATGGCTCTATCCTGGACGACCTGCCCGAAGAAGGAGTGACTCATGCCCCCCCCCAAACGCTGCGTGGCGTGTATCCGGCCGTTCTGTACTGAGCGGTTTTCCGTTTCAAGCCAGGTGCTATGAGTAGGAGCAAGGTTCAATTTTCGCGCTCTCGAAGCGTCACGTGTTCGCAGATATACATTCCAGTTCTACCGAGGCCAGACGAACAAGCCGGGCCCGCCCTTTATGACCGCGAAACTTCACGTGCTGAGGATCTATTACACATCCTGCCCAGACAAGACAAACAAGCAGAAAAACAAGCTGGGAAGCTAACAACGCCATGGTTACTTGTTCCAGTATTCGGCCCGTAAAATTGGACGAGTTCACGAGTATGAAAGGCAATCTCGCTGGAAAGTTTGGGTTTAAAGCGAACTCCAGCAGTGAAGTTTATAACTCGAAGAAAGTCCACTGCATCATCTGCAAAAAGCCGTTTTCGTACAGTGGAAGCATACGTTCGCTTCGGTATCACCTACGAGCGAAGCACCTATGTACGCCGCTGTAGCAATGACCATCCGGCAAAACGCAGACAACAATAAACGCCTTCTCATCGAGGCCCCTTTCTTTGAAAAAAGAAGAAAGCATCGCCTAGGTCCTGACTTCTTGTCTTCATGTCGGAGAATGTGGACAAACTACTTTGTCTTCGGAGCTGGAGCAAAAATATCTGAGTCTTTGAATCGTTGAACTATATGTATCCTCAATTCTAAATGTCCTTTGCGCCGTGCAACAGAGAGTAAAATTAGACTTCAAAGGCAAGACGAGTTG
This sequence comes from Ixodes ricinus, assembly GCA_037355805.1. NCBI lineage: Eukaryota > Metazoa > Arthropoda > Arachnida > Ixodida > Ixodidae > Ixodes > Ixodes ricinus. Next base: position 36,110 of record JAZHYW010008399.1, read on the forward strand.
TTGCATTCTTTTTAATATAATATTTATAAAAATGAACGCAACCGACTAATCGATTAATTAATCGATTAAAGGGTGGCGATTAATCGGGTTAAAATTTTAAATCGACGCCCAGCCGTTAGCACTTAACTTTGAATTCGCCCTTATTTTTGTAGAAGGTAAATTTGAAGGGCGTCCCAAATAACACAAGACTGCTCAAAAATCAGTCTGATGAACGAAAAAGGCAGTGTTTGTCTCGCACTGCGGGATTTCTTTTTTTTTAATTTCTTCGTATAAAATTAATATTTTACTAGCTTTGGTTGCAGCGTTATTCATGTTATTGTTTCATTTTCACTTAGATTCTGAACTCCGAGATACTTATATATTTCTACAAGGTCACGTAAGACAAGAAAAAGAACGAAAGGCAATCGAAAGAAGATTCTAAACAACAAGTGGGATAAAGGAAGAGGCGCATGCTGCGTTGGGAAAAGGCGGAAACTGCAAAATCTAATCAAGCAGCGCGGATCAGGGCTACAGGTCTGCGCTGGCTTGGACTAGCCCGAAAGCCAGAACCTAAACCGGCAATCGGATTGGGCTCAGGCCAATAAATCAGAGCACTCTTCTGGGTTCTGGTCGGCTTCGAACCGATGTATCTTGAACTGCGTCTGGCTCGGGTTGATCCTAGTTGGAGGCATCGGGACCCTATGGCCCGTCCTTGCCAAATATTTTGGAATTATGGTAAATATTGAGTTTATATTCGAAAACCAAAAGAAATTAAACAAAAAGATTGTTCTAACGCAAAAACCGCCGATTGATATTACGCTGCGGGTCATTAAATTCTACGCAAAGCCTGCTAAACTATTTCAACTATTTAGGTCAGAGAATTCTCAAATGGAAGGTGCCACCACCGCGAATGTATTTCTAGGATCCAGGAAGCCTTGCACATAACTCGATGAACATGGCAATAAACTTTATTGTTTTTTCGTAAAGGGAACAGGCACCCCCCCCCCCCTTTTTTTGGGGTAATTTTTTTTCTTCGTATACGTCAATGAGAGAAGTCTAGTTTACCAGAGCACTTAGCTATAAAATGTTCATTCATTCATTCATTCATAAAATAACTTCCCCATATGTTTCCTCTTCCCATACTCTCGATCCATCACTTCCGCCGAACCACAAGCGGTCCTTGAAACATAACTGGTTGACAACCACTGGTCTAGGACACACTTAGCAATCTCGATGACTCCGCTCCACCAGACATTGCTTGTCTGTTGAAAAAAGCCGGTTCGCACAGTTTCTTGCAGAGCACGCAAGAATCAAGCCCGGCGAACTGCGGAAGGGTCATAGCAATTGACGAAGCTCAAGATGAGTAGACCTAAAAATGCATCGTGTGCATTCCGCTGATCACATTTAGCATGACGTTTAGTGCTATTTTATTTTATGAGCACGTCACATTATTCCATGTGTAATCCTATTCTGAGCTATATGCTACCCCATCTTCCATCCATGGGGGTAAAGTTCGACATCGGCAAGTTGCCCCATGTGTTGGCTGGTCCCAGCGGGTTTGCCGCCCGCTGCGATTGGTGAGCATCACGACTGACGTGATCGCGAACGCTCGAAGAGGTCGCAAATAGAACGGTCACATCAGTGTGACACAGACGTCACAATCTTGATAGCATTTGCAGTCGCGTGAAGCGTGGTGCTGGCCAATTGTGGCAGGGGGCAAACTCACCCACCAACCCGCCGATGTGGAACTCATACCATTTTGTTTAAGTGTATTATTCATGCGCCGTTCCAGCCTGTCTTGCTCTGGACGCAACTAAAATAATAAGCCTAATATTTACTACCGATTAATCGAATACTTAATAAATTATTCAATGGTGTTGACCTTCAGACATAATATGCGATTCTGTAAAGGGACCAAAACATGACTTTTTCTGCCAATTTCTTCTTTGCATCAAAAACAAACAGTATCATTTGAAACAATGTATCACCGTTCTAGAAAAAGCCTGAGTAAATAAAATGGCTGTGCAGAAATTGGAAACAAAAGTTTTTAACTTCCGAGATTGGAACTTCTCGTTCAACATGAACGGTGTTATGTAACACAAAGGTAGAACTAATAAAAAACACAGTCGGGCTCGGGCCGGGTTCGGGTCTGGTTCGGCGTGATTCGTGCCGAGTTCGGGTTTTATTCACTTCGAGAAGAGAAGTTAGGCTTGGGATAGGTTCGGGCCCAATTCGTTTTTGGCCGGGTAAGGTCGAGCCGGTTTTAGGCCGAGGTTTTATCGGGCAGGTTCGTGTCGGGCCTAAACTTTAGGTCCGATCTGAATTCTAGTCCGAGCGATTGGTTCCCAGTGTGTCGCGCTCGCCCACTTCCCTTCTCCAGCTTTCCTATTGGCGCCTTGAGTTTTTTCACCGGAATACAAACACGCTCAGTGACCATTTTTTTGCTGTATTATTTGCTTACTTCTTCTTTAAAGTGTATTCTTTAACAGCAACAAAACAAACAATGAACGTCCCTTTAGAAATTTGTCGCTGTCTGCTAGGAGCACCTTGGCACTAGTTAGGGTCATTCCATGTCAAACGCCCCAGACCTTGCGCTCGACTCCTTCCGATTTCTAAAAAAATAAATTCATGGCCTTTTGCTTCAATGTCCGTAGCCATGCCCTAAAATATTTTTGGCGAAATTTTTTTTTTGATGACGTGAGCACGGCTTGAACATTTAAAAACAGCGTGAAACAAGGCATAACTACATAATTGATGAAAAATCAGCTTTTTACTGAAACACCTAGCAATATCTTTTTTCTTAGATTTGCATGGCTTTCGGCTTACAATGTGGTTGGGCTTGTGAAGTTTTGTTTAATTTAAATATTTTTTTTAAACTAAAAACATCTGAAAATTTTTGACATTCCTGTTATTTTATTTAAAAAATATCTTACCGCTCCCGGGACTAAATATAACTTTTTATCGGCTGCCCTGCAGGTAGATAATCTATAAAAAGATGTTTAAAACCGCTCAATTAAGTATCTCGCAGTAAACAAAAATCCTGAAGTTGCAAAAAAGTGCGTTTTGACGCATAAATAACCGTTTATTTCACCCTGAGGTGGTCCAAGTAAAAATATAAAATATGATGGGTTTGGAAGAACAATTGATAATCCTTTGATTCTGAAAGTTTAATCAAATTAATTTTTGTTTAAAGCGAGAAAACAATTTTTGAAGTTGAACTCTCGCACCACAATCCGGCGTCGCTTCTTAACGCCTCTTCGCCGCACAGCACGCCACCTGCGACGATAGCTGACATGATTAGGTCCAAAGAAAGAACGGAGTTGTCTGCCGCTTCCTCTTGTCCGTCTTTCCGGCTGCAAGGGAAGAAAGGGCGGGTATCGTGCAATAATCGGAGGTGCCCCCAGCGCGTAGCAATAGCAGGCCCGTTGTGCCCTTTGTACCCGAGGGCGGCTCGAAACGCGATGCCTAATACGGGCGGCATCAGTTGACTTGGACTTCTAAAAGGGAAACGCGATAATATCGCCGCGAAATCTAGCTGTCACGCATACTGCGGTGAAAAGCGGAACTATTCAGCGACGCAACAGTTTGCCATTTCAAAGCTGATTTAAACACAAACGAGGCGTGAGCCTCCAACTGCGCGCATTCGTTAACACCACATCGCCTCGTCGTATGAGATTGCCCGTTCACGGAGCTTTTGTGTTACTGTCTACATCTGTCCTGACGTCGAGAAGAGAGAGTGATTGCGATGTGTACGTAAGAAACAGCTAGCTTACTAGTCGATGCTCTTACCTGGCAGCGCTTAGCATTTGCTGATATCAAGACAGTGGAAGTCCACAGGAGGACACAGCCGCGCAAAACGGTCAAAATAGGAAAAGCCATAAAGCAACAAGAGCAGAAAAAACCTCTTCCCGCCAAGATGTACCCGACAACTCGAGGTCTTGCTTTCTACCTGCGTGCGCACACCGTAACATCGTCGCACGCTTTGCCGGGCTCGACGGTGGCGTGCTGTGCAGAGAAGAGACGCAAGGAACGACGCCAGGTATCGGCGCGAAAGCTCAACTTCAAAATGTTTTTTTCCTCTTTAGAACAAAATTACTTTAATTAAGCTTTCAAGAACAAAAGGAAATAAACTCTTTTGTAGAAGTCACTACGTTACGTATTTTACTTTGGGCCACCTCAAGGCAGAATTGACGGCTCTTTAAACGACAAAACGCAATTTTGCACAAATTGTTTTTTCTGCAAGATATTTAGTTGTACGGTTTGAAACCTTTTTTGTGTACAGTATACCTACAGGGCTGTCAATAAGAGTATTTACAGTCGCATGCAGCAAAGCCATAGTTTGTAACAAAACTAAAAATATGCTAAAATGCTCATATATTCCTTATTTTTTAAAGCTGCTTTGAGCATACCAAATTTCATGACCATGATCCTTATTACATAGCAATCCAGATACTGTAGGGTTTTTAGGCAAAAATAATCCAGTGTTCCGTAAACAAATCTTACTTTTCATCAATTACTGAATGACTCGTAGTTCCACCCCTTTTACTAGTTCAAACCGCCATTACCCCATGAAATTTGTTTTTTGTCAAACAAAATATGTTAGAGAGGCACCACAAACGTTATGGTGAAGAGCCATCAATTTTATTTTAGGAATCGTAGGTGGCCGTGGGACCTTTGACATGGAATAGAGAAGTCCACGTCGCCTGATGCCGCCCGTCGTTTACGCATCGCGTTTCGAGCCGCCCTCGGGTACGAAGTGCACAACGGGCCTGCTATTGCTACGCGCTGGCGGCGCCTACGATTATTATGCGATACCCGCCGTTTTTTCCCTTGCAGCCGGAAAGACGGACAAGGGGAAGCGGCAGAAAACTCCGTTTTTCTTTGGACCTAATCGCGTCAGCTATCGTCGCAGGTGGCGTGCTGTGCGGCGAAGAGGCGTTAAGAAGCGACGGGGGTTATCGTGCGAGAGTTCAACTTCAAAAAATTTTTTCTCGCTTTAAACAAAACTTTTTTTGATTAAACTTTCAGAATCAAAAGATTATCGATTGTTCTTCCAATCCCACCATATTTTATTTTTTTACTTGGACCACCTCAGGTTGAAATAAACGGCTGTTTATGCGTCAAAACGCACTTTTTTGCAACTTCAGGAATTTTGTTTACTGCAAAATATTATATTGAGCGGTTTTAAATTTTTTTTATAGATTATATACCTACATTGCAGCCAGTAAAAAGTTGTATTAAGTCCCGGAAGCAGTTAGATATTTAAAAAAATCTTAAAATTTTAAAATATTTTAGTTTCGTTTTGAAATAAATAAATTAAACAAAGCTTCACAAGCCCAACCACATTGTAAGTCGAATGTCTAGAAAATTTAAGAAAGATATTGCTACGTGTTTCACTAAAAAGCTGATTTTTCATGAAATATTGAATGATGCCTAGTTTCACGCTGTTTTTAAAAGTTCAAACCGCTCTCCCGACATCAAAATTTGTTTTCGCCAAACATATTTCAGGGCATGGCTACCGACATTGGCGCAAAAGGCCATGGATTTTTTTTTAGAAATCGGAAGGGCTCGAGCGCAATGTCTGGGACGTTTGACATGGAATGACCCAAGGAGTCGGCCTCCTTTCTGAATGACGCAATGTCGAGCTGTATATAGAAGTAACACATATTTCACTACTTCCCCTAATTTTGAACTGCTCCGCGTCGCTGTGGCTTATTTAGTCAACAGTGCACCGTTTTACGCCTGCAACGTTGAAAAGACTGTCTGCAGAAACTGTGTGAGACGTGTCTCTTGCTCGTATGACGTCAAATTGGTCGTACAAAACCTGTTTGTAAGCAGTTAATGTGCGAGTAAAACAGGCCTTGAACATGATTGAAGCGTGTTACGTGTTATCTGTGAAGCGAATACCGTGTCTTTTGTATGGTGTGTGAGAAGAGTGTCTGCGGCTTTATTGTTATAATTGACCTCACGCCGTCACCCACACAAACAGGCACATCGTATATTTCATTACCTGGAACCGATTTTCAAGAACCAATAACTGTCGCATGAGATTATGGTTTTTCTCTGTTCCTGTTCTCCGGTTTGGTCTTAAATATCTGCTTTTATCCGGTTTTTTTATTTGTGTTCAGGCTCGGCTGGACGCCCTTATAAATGTCTTAGTTTGTATAAATTCTGTTCGCATGTACTTGAATAAAAAAATCAATGTAAATATTAACAAAATACGTTGTGGCATCGTGTTTGTTTGGTGTCAGTTCGGTAGGAAAAAATTTAGCAACTCACCAGATGTCTCAGCAAGCACGCGAGCTTGAGATACAAAAACATATAAGGATGTCAACAAGGTTTCGCGCTCATGCGCAGCAGAAAAACTAAACCTTTCAGGCAGAAACTATTTGAAACCGGAGACGTACGGTCGACAAAGCATCAAACACACATACACACATATACACACATTCTCGCGGGTTTGTTCCTTTGTAGTCTTTTTGTTTCCGGTTTAGAATCATGTGTCACGTTAACCAGCTCGCCGGTCTAATACCTTTAACTGCATTACATAAGCTTTTTCTTTAATAACATTTTGTTTTACTTAACGTGCCACAGCTTTAAAAAATTCACGTACGCGGAGAAATGACTACAGAATATCGTTCTAAACAGAGCGTTTTAGTGGTTATGGTAGTAGAGTGAAAAAAACATCAGTTATGAAAACAAATGTTAAGTAACAAAACCGCGCAGTATCCAGTTTTACCATTGATCAAATTCACCTCGATCTCGAAATCACGCTCTGTACATTGTGTGTAACATGCAGGTATAGGGACATTTGCCCTGAACTAAATTTCTATTTTTTTTTGCACTGTATTGGTTTGTAGCCCTTCCATATTGCATTCCAGAGGACCTTAAGACAAAAAGGAAACACGACAATCTGCATAAGCACACGATCCCATGGCGATCTTTAAAGGACTTGGCAACTTGGACGACACGACAGACACCCTACGCCCTAGTACGCCAACTGCAACATCAACAACGGATGTCATTTCGAGTGATGAAAAAAGCCCAAACAACTATCGCTGTAAAAAACAGCAGAACCCATCCTTTGGGAATGATTATCTACGTTAATGCGAATAGCATCAAACGGTGCGGAGTTATGCGCGTTCGTCAGGTGGCCGGCACACTCTAGATACGCCAGCCCACTCTTGAGGCGATTCTAAATTTGTTGACACTTTCACAGCCCTGCGCACGATCTCCGCAGCCCAGCACGTGCGTTTGTGTCACTTAGGAAGGCGAGCAAAGCACGCGCCATACGCACAAACACTCAAAATGGTACCGACCAGACTTTCTTGCGTCTCAGCTAGTCTCAACCAACGGTACTCTAAACGGTTGTTTATATCTTTACCATAGGACGCGCTTTACAGCGCTGTCACAGCTACCGGTGCGCGCGCGTTCCATGCACGAGTGCTCATTCCGCTCTCGTGAGGCTGAGCGCGGCCGCTACATCACCCTCTCCCGAGCGCGGGAGAGGGTGAGCTAGTGGCCGTGCTCAGCCTCACGAGAGCGGAATGAGCCCTCGTGCATGGAACGCGCGCGCACCGGTAGCTGTGACAGCGCTGTAAAGCGCGTCTTATGGTAAAGATATAAACAACCGTTTAGAGTGCGTTGAATGACTGCCTTCATAGCTCTGTGGTTAGCGCGTCTGCCTGCTGATCAAAGGGTCAACGGTTCGAATCCCAGCCGGCGCCGGTCTTTTTTATTTATTTATCGACCCGCGGCGTAAGAGGTTAGATAGCCAGATAGATAGATACAAAGACGAAAAGTGCGTGAAGTAGCCAAAGAATGCTATTCGCATTAATATTCGCATTAAAAAAATGGATGGTGGTATTGTGATGCTTTCTTAAAGGTAGTATTTCAAATTACTTCTTTCACCTTCTACCACCCGAAGGATTCGTTTAATTGTTCTACTTCTTTAATACAAGTAACATCTGTATCCGAATGGGTCTGTAATAAATTGGCATTATATAGAGCGGCCCCTCGAAACGGCTTTTACCTTTCGCTGTACCGCGTTGCGTTATGTTGATGGAGAGCGTCTGTCACACAATCCATTTTTGTTTACGCTTAAAATTATTGCAGTCGTTTTTCTTCTTTTCTTTTGTGCTTGCGAAATTTGGGAGCATGTCAACTGACCCAAACAACGTGAGAACTCTGTTAGTACGATTGGGCTCGAATTTGGGTTGCATAAATCCAAGCTTACTTCGACTTCCTTCCTTTGAAAGTCGCTGCGGCCGCAACCCTTGGAGCCTTTATGGCTACCGACGAGCCGACTTTTCGATCGACAGCTCGCCTTGGTGTCGAAAAAACACCGGTATGTGTACAAACTTAGCCAATTTGTGCGCCAACTTCTCGGGTAGACACAGTGGATCGTGCCGCAAATTAACTCGACCGTGCTAAAAAAAAAAAAGAACACTGCCTTCACATAAAAAAAACGTATACTGTTACTGTTACGTCGCCTAGGTGGTGTCGCGTTTGACGCACTTCCGGTCTAGGGTTGTGCGTGGTAGTCACGATGCAGGAAGTGCATTCCTGTATTGTTTTGGAAGAAACCGGACTGTAACCTGCCTTCACGTCAGTACGCCGCTACTGGGGCTGTACCAAAAGAGCGGGGGAAAAAATTCAGGTAACTTTTCATGGGTCCGCTGCCTGCTCGGTTCGTCCGAACACGAGGATAGATGCCGTGAAAAGGAAAAAAACAAGACACCTTCGGACGACGATTGCCTGTTCAAAAAGCACATTGTTTTGAATTCACAGAGACTTGTGGTCGTCAGATTTTTTCTTTTGTTCTAACATGAACGCTGGAACAAACGTCAAACTGTCCGGACCACCCGCGGACCCGTTCAGAGCGTCTTCACGTTTACACTGTCGGCTGGTCTTTCAAAGTCTTCTTTTTCAAACTGTCTTCTGCAGGTTCAAAGGACAAGCAAACCGGAGTTACACTAGCGGCGCACCACCAGCGGCGTACCACGCAGACCAGACCTTGATGCGGTAATTCACTTAAGAAGAAAGTCAGGCCTCTAGAGCTTTTAAGTTTAAGGATATTTGGGGTAAGTAGGCTGGATATAAACATTGGATGAAATGATATGTTTGTCATTGTTACCGGTGGCCATCAGCGACTTGTTATGCAGGCTTCACAGGGTCACAATCTGCTTGCGATTTTCTGTATCAACGTCGAGCATCCGTCCGCGCTTCTTTTGTAACCCGAGCGACGTCACGACCAAAACTAGCGAGAAGAACCTGATCGGGTGAATCAGACATATTGTCGTTTCTGCGACGCCCTCGCGGAATGAATCGCCGCACGTCACATTATTCCCGTCAAGCTTTCGGCTGTGAGGAGCCTCGTTATTTCCGCTGAGGCCACTAAAGTAGTGAGATATTGCTAGGAAGACCTAGAATGAACACGTCCAAAGCGCAAAGGAGCAGGGGGGTCACACCGACGGTGACAACATCGCATTCTAATAGTTTGCTCATGGGCGACGGCGCGCTCCTAGCCTAAACCCCATCGCGCATACGTGCCACCTGTGGTGCGCCACTAGTGGCGCTCCGGTTTGCTTATAGGCATGAGTTGGTGTATCCGGTGAAATCTCATCAACATGGCGTCCGGCGAGATTTCCAGCCTTAAATACATTACGTAAGAACGTCATAAATATGCCCCCCCCCCCCACTTCGCTTGGAAAACTTCCCCGAATCTTGTGCGCCACCTCCCCTCTCTTTTCCCAACATTCGTTGAACTTCAGACGCACGCACACATACAGGTGTTTTAGCAAAACGAGCTGCGGTATCATGGCGTATTTATAAGACTAGTTATGAAGCGAGATCTAGGTGTTAGAAAGAAGGAAAATTACTCACCGCGTTACCTGTGGCCGATTTGCAGATATCAGCAGCCTTAAAGAAGAGAGTAAACAATCGGTCATTAAAAATCGGTACCAGGGAGATTTCTGCTACCCGTCAGAGCGGCTTCGGTACCCGTATAGAATGTTGCAACGTAAGGTTAGGAGGGAGGCTCGGTCCACAGCGCGCGCTCATTGCTTTTTGTCATGCTTTTGCTGCACCGGTGACCAAGTGCCATCGAAGGTGGACTGCTCGCCAGTCCTGTTTGACTCGATCCTTTACTGCAGATATCTTCCAGCAACAAACCACTAGTTTATAGATTGCTTCAAGTTTACAATTCCGTCATACTTCGGGTAAAATTGAAAAGGTGTTCTTCATTTCCTGAAGCCTGGATAAAAGCGCGAGGCTCAGCACAGATGGGAAGTGGCGTAGCAACGGACAGTTCTGGACTCCGCGTACCAGGCGTCGCAGTCACGGAAGGGGGGGGGGTGCCATTTTTGGCAGCAGTGCAATTTCTCAGAGAATAGTAAAAAACATGTGGAAAATGAATCACATGTTTTAAAGAACTAGAGCAAACGTAAAGCAAATCAGTATTGAAAAAGGAGCAAATAGCCGAAGCAAAGCCATGCGACAATGTACTCAATTGTTATTTGTGTAGCCGCCTAATCTGAAAACATTCTGTAATGAAACTGTCTGCAGCATTTTAAAAAAATAGAAAAATATATTCAGTTTCATTTCATCATCAGAAAAAAATAAAATTACATATTCACGGTATTCAAGTTACTTTTAAATAATCTATAAAAATCGTGATAACATTGACTTTACAACACATGATACAGTAAACATATAACAAAACTTGTCAGCATCTTCTTGCAATCATTATTGACGCTTTGTAAAGGTTAATGCGTCTTTTGTTTAATGTATATTTTATACAAAAAAGTGAAAGGCGTCCTGAATTCTCTGCAATTCGAAATTAGAGCGCAGCGCTTGAGGAGGAGGATTTGAGGGTACGAAGTGGAGGGTACAGACGGGAAATATCCCTCTCCTCCCATTTTGTACCCTCCCCTTCTCCTCTCCTCCCCCTTCCATTTAGCGGGAAATCTTCACAAAATTTCCCGCTAAATTTAGCAAAACATTTAGAGAAAATTGCCCTGCTAAATTTAGCAGCAAGTTATGCAAATATTTTCCCGCTATATTTAGCGGGAAAATCGACGGCCCGTGACCCCAACATTTATTCGGTTTCCCCGCTAATTTTAGCAGGGAAACGGTGATGTCCCATAATGCAACGCGCGCGGTTACGCCGACGCCTCTCAACCCGGAAAATGGCGGCTAAGAGCTGCGCTGTAAAAGTTAAACTTTGCTGTCCACACTTAGCTCTTATTGTTGGTATTTTTCACTTTAGATCTTGATACGCACCAGCCTGTCTTGTGGTGTGGACTCTGCTTCTGTGTATAATTGATTAGAAGTTGGAAATATGGTACCTGCTCTGCCTTGAGCATATCACAGTTCAGCCAATATGAAATTTGAAAAGCGAGTATTCAATGGCTTTGAAATTTACTTCGAACCACTCCAGTTGCGAATGATTCGGGATACTCACGCTTTAAAATAAATTTATTGGAATCTGGACAGCACGTTTTTCACATACATTTTTTTCTCATTACGTTTTCCTAAAAAGGCCACTTGAAATTATCGAATAAAGCACTCGGGATAATATTATCGGCGGCCATTCGTCAACAATCGATTTGTTGTAATAGAAAAAAGTATTCTCAGCATTTTTCACGCATAAAATGTTTTTTGTTTTTTTCACGAAACCAGTTATCCCAAACTTGTATCCGTTTGTCCTTCCATTCTGTAAAAGGGTTGATAAATGGGCTAGTTGGGATTTGAACGTCTAAACGGTATTAGCGCGCACGTGTGCGCTAATATCATTTAGTTGTCCTTCCCTTCGTCCACGCATTTTCGACTAAAAATACTAGAGAAATTGACGTCACGTGATTTAACGTTACGCGCCCAAAACACATTGTTGAAAGGAACGCCACGTGATCTGACGTGACGTCACCTATAACTAGGGTTCCGCGTTTTCGGTTTCTATTTTTTCAAAATTCGGCGTACTTTTTTCGGTGTTTATTTTAAAATACAATTTTCGGTTTTTTTCGGCGTATATTTATGCCCACAAAAGTTTATCGGCTTTTTTCGGTGAATATAAAGAAACACAAACGGACACCGGATCAGATAATCCTTGTACGTAGCTCTGATATTTGTCATCACTCAAAGAATAACAGCACAGATACATTGAAAATGAAATGGACACTTCATATGGCAAATGTGTGCAACTGTAAAAGAAACAAGAAAAAACCAACAGAAGTACAACGAGTCAGATATGAGAGCCTATACCCAAAAAACACAGAACTTCACCTTCTGTACATCAGGATTACGTGATCTTATTATAGTACCCACACATGTACTTTACCAGGTTCTCCTCCTTGATCCGCACTCTTTCTTTCCTGTTAATATGACCCAGAGCTTCGAGAATGCCCTCTCAACGCTAACACTGGACACTGACAGGCTGAGGAGATGAGGCGCTGCCTGAGCCAACATCGGCCAATCAACCAATTGTGATAGCCAAAAGAGACACGGTGCGACGTTTTAAAGCACAACATAACATGCAGGGCTTGCATCAAGTCAGTCTCCCTTACAACGAGTTTGAAAACACGCTCGTAGATGGCGAAGTCATGGGGCATTTCACATTTCACGTTCTGATCGATGATGCGCACAATAAACCAAAACGTCGTGATGGCATCCGTGTATCCCATACATTCGTACACGTTTCGACAGACACTCTCGTTCCACTTTTTCGCAACGGCTCTGCGGTACGACTGGAAGGTCAAAGTGACCTTTTCCGTTTAAAACTGGATTTTAGAAAACGGACTCGACAAACTTTTATCGGTTTTTATCGGTTTATATCGAAAATGCCGAACCTAAAGACTAACCTTTTCCGGTTAAAACCGAATTTTCGAAAATGGATTCGGCGTACTTTTATCGGTTTTTATCGGTTTCAACCGAAAACTACGAACCCTACCTATAACACAATCCAGCTTCCCCGCTAAGTCTACCGGGAAGATATACATCACGTGGCACAACAAATCCCTTTCCAAATCCCTTCTTCTCATCCCCCCCCCTAAAAGGACCTCCCCACCTGCGTCCTTTCCCCTCACTCCCCCTCTCGCCCCACCTACCTCCCAATTTCCTACCTCTCCCATTATCATTACATGATGTGAATATAAAGAAAATAATTATTATTCATATTATGTTATTCATAGTAATAATAATATAACACTGCACTGCATCCCTGACAGTAAGAATAAGACTGTTAATAATAATAATATTATTATTATTATTATTATTATTAACAGTCTTATTCTTACTGTCAGGGATGCAGTGCAGTGTTATAATTAAAGAAGTAATTTCTTTAAAAAGGATAAATGTCCTTTGAAATACTCGATTAACTGGAAAATACTATAGACACTGGCAGCCGCTGGCGTCTTGCAGACGGCCGTACTACATCTGATATACAAAACGCTCTAGAGGACAAAAAGTGGACAGCCATCTTTCAGGACTGTACGTGCCCGATTTTTAATCACATGACTGTTTCAGTTGGGGATCCTATTCATAAAAACGCAACACACTAATTTACCCCCCCCCCCACCCTTGTGCGTTTCATTTCAATTATATCATGTCCATAAGGTCGGGGACTAATGTTTTTTGCAGTCTGATGGTAATGCAACAAATGCTTACATTTCATGCAAAAAGCATTAGTTGTTGAACTAACGCGTTTTGCAGTCATTTTCAATCGCTTTCCCGCACCAACAGCCAAAAACAAATATCACCAACAGTTCAAGAACGCAATAGCTAATAGGGACCTTTAGAAAACCGTTACCGTGTTCCGCATACCGTAATACCGGAGCATTTAAAGCAGGCTTTTAAATGGGCCCTGCAATCACATTTAACCGTCTATCTTTTTTGCGGTTTCCACGTCTCTTGGGGTTCGGGCAAGCCAGCGGGCACGGAGAGACTAACTAAATATCAGTGCGTCATATTTTAACCGGACGACGGGGAAACCTCCTTCACCGACGAGGGCGACCCGCGTTGCCGAAAGCTCGCGATATGTGACGTCTTAGGTCCTGGCCTTACTACTGGTCAGAACCGCTAAGAGTTTTTTTAGTCGAGATACCGAATATGAGTGTCGGGAACCGTTTCAATTGTGTATAAAAGTAGTTTTTGACTTTTTGTTCAGTATTTTAGATCAGAAAAGAAACAAATGCAGTTTATAAAGTACGGAAACAAGGAAGGACCCGTTGACATACCCGCCACCAAGCGGTGGAAAAGGCGGCGCATACTAGAAAGGGGTAGTGGGATCAGGCGCCGACACGGAAAGGTCCCGGATGTACGCGGCGGCGCTGCGGTCGTATACCGGCTCGATGATCCGACGGGCTCCGAGCGTTCCGAAGGCCTTCGGCGCGGGCCCTGCTGGCGATTTGGCCATTTGGCGGTATGGCAGCGCGAAGTGGCTCCCGTTCAGAACTGATCTTTACCCCGTGTTTGCTGTTGTTTGTGGCCAATGAAGTGTTACGCCGAAATAGTCTTTAATCGCGCAGCAACTCCAATGCGAGCCGCCCTGGCCGCCCGCTGCATACCGCCTATCGAACACATGCTTTAGTGGCGCCCTCTCGAGCCGTCGACACGGAGTGCGGCAGCCGTGAGCACTCGAACGGCTCACTACCCCTCCTCTAGTTCACGGCCACTCAAGCCAGAACCTACGACGTCAGAAAGCAGGTTATTTTTTGCTTGTTTTTGTAATTCTAATTTGCCTATAACTTTTAAAATAAAGCAAAATTTGAGAAAAGAAAAGTTACATTAAGTTACTTCGTTCAGTGCGCTCAGGTTCGGTGCAAATTAAAAACCAGTCAAAAAGTTGTTGCAGGGCTTCTTTAAGCGCGAGTAAGGATTATACCGATACCTTAAAAGCAAGCTTCACAGGCTCCTGTAGTGTGGTACACGGAACAAGGTACCGGTTTGCTAAAAGTCCCTATTGTATAGGTAAAAAACATTTTTACTGTACTAATATTAACTGGAGTTTCTTTCATCACAATAGGTTGTATCCACTCCCCTCTCCAATGATTTAGGCCCTGAGCGTATATGAAATCAATTAATCAATCAATAATTTTGTTCTTTTTTACCATTGGAAGATTTAAATATGAGCCCTGTACACTGTAAGGAAAAAGGAGAGAAAATGTAGCAACGTCCCCTTTACCTCCCTTCTACTGACGCACCCCCAATATAGGACAGTAGAACAAAGGAGGAACGAGACGTTTTTCTCCTATTCCAGGCAGACTGCAGGAAAGTTCCGCCTCCCGCCCCATATTGCGGTTTCGTTTTTTTTGGGCACATGGCGTGAGTTGCTTAATAAACTTTGTTGAGCTGATCGAGCATCAGCGTTAGGGGAGCCGCCTGTAATGCTGTCTCCCAGTTCAAACAGTAACAGCATCTCCGTTGCATCGATGTTTTTTCCGCTAATTTTGTCAACCGAACAAACGAAGCTCCTAGTAATAATGAAATTCAAAGCACCGCCAGCAGCGCTACGTACACTTGGTTAAGATGGCCGTTTCGGATTGCGGAACGACATTACATTATTACTGGGCTTCGAATTTTCTTTTTTAAGCGGTAGCTTTGTAGGAACACCCAACCGCAGGAGACGCGTAAGCACAAAATGTGTAGGTCGGTCAGTCTGCAACCGCTTAGCGATATTAAAAACAATGGCGGCAGAAACCACTATTGTTGGTTGTCTAGGAATGGACCTTTTCTTGTCAGCTTCTGCGCATAAGAACACTCTGTCCCTAAGCCTATCTTCCCGCTGTCGCCATTCTCGCAGGGTACCGTCCCGCACGACCAATATTGTCAGCATTTATCTTCCCGAGTATTTGGTCTATCTTGACGCTTTGTTTCTTAGTGTCGATAGTGTGGGCTATAAAAAAACACTGAAAACCGATACAACTACACGATGCCATTGTGTTCTGATTAGTAGAGGCATGTTGGGCTGCGCTGCATTTGTCGTTCGCTGACAACTCCTAGACAGCGCTCGTTACTCGACAAAGGTCCATTGCGATAGCAATCGTCATCAGACTCATTAAGCAGCTCACTGTGAATACGACGACGTAAAGTTTGAGTAACCACTTATAACTAATTTAATAGATATAAATGGCGTGGAGTTTGTGGTCAGAATTCGGTGTGCGCTCGCTCGTGGCGCTCGGGCTTCGATCCGCTCGCTACTTCGTCGTCGTCCTCTTCTGGGTTGCTACAAGACGAGTTTCCTATAGAAGTAGACGGCTGAGAGGTGCAGCCCATGTCACACGACGATCTCGGTGAGGTGGTATGGTGGGGGGATGGTTATGCGAAGAAAATACTGGCTTTCGACAGGAAAAATAATTGCAAAGTGAAGTCTCGATTGCAGCAGCCAAATGCGCTGTCTTGAGGCGGTGGACAGATCGTGTCTGTTCGACCTCCCAAGTCCAACAAAAAATGTTTGTCTCATCGTTCCTCAACCCGGAATGGTCCATCGTACAGTTGTTGTAACGACGTTCGATCTGCGTCTCGTCGAACGATGACGTTTGTGGCCGTATGGGAATATTGTGGAACGTATATCAGTGATCTTTGCTGGCGCTTTGGCTGCACTGGATGTACACGACGCATGGCAGCCTTCAGTTCATTAGCGTATGTTTTAGGGTCCGGTTCGGCATCATAATCATTCTGAGAAAAAACATCACCTGGGAGACCTTGAGTGCTTCCATACACGAGCTCTGCAGGGCAGCAGTTGAGCTCCTCTTTGACTGCTGATCGAAGACCACGCAGGACGAGAGGAAGTTGTTTGCTCCAGTGGGTTGAGTCTCCCCGTGTCTTAAGGGATATCTTCAGTGAGCGATGGAACCGCTCGACCATGCCGTTGGCGATAGGATGGTGGGAGGTTGTACGGATGCGGTGTGTACCAAGAGGCTGCATAACTGAAGGAAACAAGGACGATTTGAACTGTCGTCCGCTGTCTGTTGTTTTGTTGGATGGCCCACTGAATCTTGCAACTCATCCACTCACAAAAACTTGTGCTTTGGTGGCAGCGGTGATGTCAGGAATCGGGTAGGCTTCTGGTCATCGTGTGAACCTAACAATGCAAGTAAGTATGGGCGTTTCCCTCTGGCATATGTTAAGTCCAACAATGTAGATAAGAATGTTTTAAAAACGTGTGGTGGCCACTGGAAAAGGTTGGAAATCTGTCGAGGTGTGACGATAAATCTTGGATTCTTGGCAGCCAATACATGTTCGCGTCTATTCTCTCACATCCTTGTTCATGCTATGCCAAAAAACCGTTCTGTGGTCAAAGGTTGTTTTGCACAAATCCCAGGGTGCGACAGACCATGGAGTGAGTTAAGAACTTGACGGCTAAACGCCGAAGGGACATCGGGTCGCAGCACTCCAGTTGACACATCACAGAGGAGTGGCTGAACACAAAGCGGGAGTGTAATTTTTATGAGCTTCACTTGGTTGCAGAACTGAGTGAGCAGACCGATGTCCTCGTCCCTTTGTTGCGCAGCAATAATGTTGGCGAAATCAATGATAGGGTATAACGCATTGCAATCGAAGGTGGATGAAATGCGTGACAAAGCATCCGCGGCTGTGTTGTGAGATCCCTTGTCGTGGCGAATGTCAGTCGTGAATTCAGCGCTGTAAAATAGGTGTCGTCTTTTTCTTGTAGAAAACATGTTGCTGGAAGAGTTGAGGGTGTAGGTGAGAGGTTTGTGATTAGTGAGAATGAAGAAATATCTGCCTCCTAAAATATGTTTGAATTATTTTATGGCCAGGTATATTGCTAGACGTTCGCGGCCGAAGGTGCTGCAGCGGCATTATGCAGGTTCCCGTTGCTGTTGTTGTTGTTGTTTTCTTAAAGAAATAGGGTACCACATTTTACCGATGTATTGCTCCTGAATTGCCCTAACAGCAAGGTTGGAAGTGTCGACCATTACGTTCAAGGGGCCCTGCAAGGACTTTTTTACTGGTTTTAATTTGCACCGAACCTGAGCGCACTGAACGTAGTAACTGAATGAAACTTGTCTTTTCTCGAATTTCGCTTTATTTTAAAAGTTATAGGCAAATTAAAATTACAAAAAAGGGCAAAAAATAACCTCCTTCATGACGTCCTTGCTTGCTTGAGTGGCCTTAAACTAGAGGAGGGGTAGTGAGCTCAGCAAGCGCTCACCGCTCTCAAACTCCGTGTTGACGGCTCGAGAGGGCGCCACTAAAACATGTTCTGAATCGGCTGTATGAAGCGAGCAGCCAGGGTGGCTCGGATTGCATTTGCAGCGCGATTAAACACTAATTGGGCATGATACTGCAGTGGCCACAAGCTACAGCAAACACGGGGTAAAGATCAGTTCAGAACGGGAGACACTTCGCGCTGCCATACCGCCAAAGGGACAAACGGCAAGCCAAGGCTGCTTGCCGAAGACCTTCGAAACGCTCGGAACCTGTCAGATCCTTGACTGCAGCGCCGCCGCGTACATCCGGGACCTTTCTACGCTCGCGGCTCGCCGCTCACCGGCGCCTGATCCCACAACACCTTTCTAGTATGCGCCGCCTTTTCCACCACTTGGTGGCGGGTATGTCGACGGGTCATTTCTTGTTTCCGTGCTTTATAAACTGCATTTGTTTCTTTTCTGATCTAGAATACTGAACAAAAACTACTTTTATAAATAACTGAAACGGCTCGGGCCACTTACATTTTGTATTTCGACTAAAAAGAAGCTTTTAGTGGTTCTGACTAGTAGTAAGCCCAGGACCAAAGACGTCACATTTCGCGTGCTTTCGGCAACGCGGGTCGCCCCCGTATGTGGAGGACGTTTCCGCGTCGTCCGGTTAAAATATGACGCACTGATATTTAGTTACTCTCTCCGTGCCCGCTGGCTTGCTCGAACCCAGAGATGGCAGTAATGACATTACTGTAATGTAATTACAGTAATTAAATTACTTTTTGGAGTAATGAGTAATGTAATGAATTACTTCTGTAGGCTAGTAATGTAGTAATGTAATGAATTACTTTCAGGCAGTAATTTTGAGAAAATTACTCATTACTTTTGAAATTACTTTTGTCCTAAATTAGAAAATTTGTTTGCAAGCTTTAAGAAAGAAGAGAAAAAACATTTTGCATGGTGAAATGTTGTGAAAGAGCATCAGAGGAAATAATCGACGGCCACCTGAGCGCAAAGCGTTGTGCGAAGAGCTGTACAGACGCACAAAGGAGGGCTGGGAAGGCGAAGGAGAAAAACTTGCGTGTAGACATCGCTGGTAGGCAACGGTTTACGAACTCCAGGCACGACAGATTCAAGGCGTCGCGTCATCACGACGATACTATACTTCGTTCATTCCTAAGCTGACAGTGCTGTGGGAGCTGCAAGCTAACCAGAACCAATCAAACACCTTCTTATAATCACGTGTCCCGTCCCTTTCTCTGCGAGTGGGTATAAACGAGAGCGTGGTTACGTGGCGAACGATACACGTGTGACTGCTCCAACAAACACGTAGCTTCCACCGTTCATTCCTAAGCTGACAGTGCGTCAGCTTAGGGATGAACGGCTCATAGGCTACAAGGCGACGGGCACATCACCAGTGAGTTAAACATAATTTAAAACCTGAGAGGACAGGACAAACAGATCCCCAGCCTTGTACTTTCGTCAAGCAAGGTCGAACCGTAAGCTTCGACTATTGTGAAGAACAAACGACCGGAATAAATAATTAATTCCAAACGCCTTGTCAAAGCCCCAGAACGTTTCGTGCGTCCTCGAACAAAGTAGGTGCCGCTCGCGGTATGCCTCGCTGCCTTCCCTTGGGAAGTTTTTCGGGAATAAGCCTACAAGCAGATATCGCTCCCCGTTTGTTGGCAAAGTACACAATTTAGGAAGCTCGCGCCATTACTCAACTGGCGACGCTTCTGCTTAGCAATTATCCGGGCCCTTTGTGTGACAATGCGCAAAAACTTGGACTCTTCGGGTGTTTGGGAAAAATGCTCCTTGAAAGGAATGACCGAGAATAGGTCAACTATACTCGGCGACAACTTTTCTTGGCAATGCAGTGGAAGGTACAGGCACGCGTTCCCTTTCCTATTTTGAGCAAAGCCTGTGCGCGGGCTCTCCTCCTCTCCACTGCGTTGCTAAGAAAAGTTGTCGACTAGTATAGTGCTCTCGGGAGAATAGAATTAGATTGCGTCCGAGGCGGAAGGGAAACGTTTCACGTGACGACTCATTGTAAGAACAAGCTGCCATTGCCCGACTTAACAAACTGACACGGACTATAACTTCTAAATCAGGAAGACGGAAACATATCAAGCTTTTAGTAAGAACCTTCACCGTTGAATGAACAGCGAAACTGGTGAGTCGACTGTCTTTCTGAGTCTCATCTAAAGAAGCAATTCATCATGTTTAACACTCATGTCGTGTGCGCCAGTAAAACCACTGTTCAGTATGGTTCACTTTGAGGCACATAAGGTTGTTGCGGTGTAAACAGGAAGATCTGAGTTTTGGTACACATAGACCAACTCAGCTCTTTGACGTCACATCACTGCGGTGGCGCTGCGGTCCGCATTGCGCATGCGCAGCGCCTCGCTTCTCCCGGATCTGGCTCCTGCACACGCGCTGTAAGGTCAAACGAGGGCTTGTTTTGTAAACACTGTGTTGGTGTACACGGTAAATAAAATGAGCGCGAATTACTGCCTCGAGGTATTCAAAAGTAATGTCAAAGTAATTTCATTACTTTTGGAAAGTAATTGTAATGTAATGTCATTACCTTTAGTCTGCGGTAATTTGTAATGTAATTTCATTACATTTTTGCAGTTTTCAGAAAAGTAATTAGTAATGTAATTTAATTACTTTTTGAAAGTAATTTTGCCATCTCTGCTCGAACCCCAAAAGACGTAGAAACTGCAAAAAGGGTAGACGTTTAAATATGATTGCAGGGCCCCTTTAAGTGGGACATTCGGCTTCCGGCGTTGACTTGTGCTTGTTTAGTCTCCTCAAATGCTTGTGAAGTTTCGGAACACCACTGGAGAGTTGTGGAAGGTGTGTGGACACCTTTCATAAGGTCAGTTAGGGGTTTGAGTAACTCAGCACAGTAAAGAATAAAGCGTCTGTAAAATTAATTAAGCCTACAAACTCTCGAAGATTCCGAATTGAGCTCGGCTTGGGTAAGTTTCATATTGCTTGGACTTTCTCGTCGAGAGGTCGAAGTCCATGTTGGTCAAGATGGTAGCCAATAAATTTGATGTCTGTTACACCGAATTCAGATGTATTGTTATTGATTACAAGTTCGTATTCATTGAAGCATTGGAACAGAAGTTTGAGATCATCCAACGGTTATTTTTTATTAAGATTGAAAATGAGTACTTAATTTTTCCGATGACCGAATTTTCGCGAATTTCGCGAATCGCCTACATTTCGCGAACAATAGGTCCCGCGAACCATTCCGGTAAAATCTAAACATATTGGAATTTATATTGAGATCCCAGCGCGTCACGAAAATTAGAACTCGCGAATTATTGCAAAACTTCAGCGTCGACCTAAATCGCAAACTATTCAGCCCGCGAAAAATCGACGAAGCGTTGGTAAGTCTGCGCCGAATTTCGCAAGCCGAACGGTATTCTGACAAACTCCAAAAAGCCAAAAGGGAGTAACGATAGCTGTCTCGGGTTTCTGGTGATACGCCTTGACGAGGTCAATTTTGAAGACGATTTTTTCACCATGAAGGGACGCTGTGAAAACTTCGATGTGTGGGAGAGGGTAGCGATCTGGTACCGTCGAGTTGTTTAAAGCGCGATAGCCAGCACAAGGCTGCCAGTTTCCAGGAGTCTCCTTTGGCACCTTCTGTAGAGGCGACGCCCACAGGCTTGACGAGGGTTGAATAATTCCCATTTCAAACATGTGGACGAATTTTTGTTATGCTACTCTCATGCTATATGGGTGCAGTCGGTGTCGGCGTGCGTAAACGGATCGTGTGGTTCTTGCGGTCTGATGGATCACATCGTGTTTAAATGGATGTTGAAAGTTTTGAGTGCGGGTCAATGATAGGAAATCCTAAAGTAGCGTATAATGTGTAGACTCTGCACGGTGGTACTCTTTCGGACGGGCATCACATGCTGTGATTGCTATTCCTTCGATCATAAGGTTTGTTGCAGGGTCTACTAGAGGCTTGTTAAGCATGTAGACCAGGAGGTCGAAATGGCGGAGAAAATCGGTGCCCAATATTTGGTATGCAACGTCTGCAATTAGAAACACCCAACGAAAAACTCACCGTAGTCTGATGTTGATGGCCAAACCTGGCTTAGCGTAGCTTATTCTTTTGTTTTATTTGCGGCTTGTAGAGAGGAGCGTGGTTGTTTGGGTCGACGACGAAGCGCAGATGCAGGTAAGAGGCTGACTTTAGCACCGGGGTCTATTAGAAGATGGTGAATGGCATCGCGATCTGAGAGAACAAATAGCGGCCTGCATCTGCCCCAACACCACTCACCGCATCTAGTTGGGGGGGGGAGGGTTTGGCATTTCCTGCCGCTGCGCAGGGTGGTATGCAGCTCCTGGCTCGGTTCCCGAATGTTTGGTGATATTAACACGCCCTCTACTTTTGTGGGGTTGGGCGGTCTCGGCGGTTGTGGCTGTCATCACGTCGCCGCGATGTCGATCGAGTGCGCAGCGAAATTGTCGATGTTTCGTTTCTGAGGTCCGTCAGCTCTCGATAGAAGACGCCTCAAAGATTTGTTTTTATCTCTGTGGAAAGTATGGCAGGCGTTGACGCCGTACATGGTTTTGTGGATTCTTGCGTCTGTTGGAGTTGTGCTACCTGTGGTGTGGCAACGTCCATCACAGAGTTTGCCAGCTGTTCTAGGTCGGTCAACTGGAGGTCCGACGCCGTCGCTAAGACCACACGCACGTTGGTCGGCAATTGCTGGAGGAATAACTCTTTCAACAGCAAAGTGTCGAATTACAAGGCCCTATCGCTAAGAAGTTGTTGCAGGCGTCAGAGCAGCTGCGAAGCTTTACGATCAGCGAGCTCTTCGCAAGTTACAAGTTGTTCCAGTCGGTGCTGTTCGGACTCTGATGTTTGTTTAACCAGTTCCGTCTTCAGGTTGGTGCAAGGAGCCGCTGTTGGCGAAACGAGGGTAAAATATCTTACCTCCATCGCAATGTCGGGTGGAATTACGGCAACCACGTGGTGGAATGTGGGGTTTTGAAAAGTTATCCGATATGTGGAGAAATGACTTTCAATCTGGGCGAACCATACCTCAGTATGGGAAGCCCAATATTTTGGCAGACGTAGGTGCACCGAGGAGATGTCGCCTGAGGTAGAGTATTCTCTGTTAACCATGATGGTGCATTGAAGGTGAAGCTGCTCTCTCCGGGTCGCCAGCTATAAGTTCTTTAATAAAGATAAATGGCTTGGAGCTTTTTGTCACTGACCAGATCAAAACTCGGAGTGCGTGCGCTCGTGGTGCTCGGGCTTCGGTCCACTTGCTCCATTCGTCATCGTCCTCCTCTGGGTTGCTACGCACCTTACTTAATGAATTCAAATTTTTTGCCATATTTAGCGGGAAAATTGAATTGGTGCACAGGTCGTGCCGTCTATATTTTTGATAAATTTATCAAAAATATGGACGGAAAAATATAGAAAATATAGATTTATCAATTTAGTGGAGAACCTCAATTGGTGCATAAGCCACATGACGTAAGTGATCTGCTAAGTTTAGCGGGGAACCTGAATTTGTAGGTCTCTCAACGTTAGCTCACATGACATCAATTTTTCCGCCGAATTTAGCGGGGAAACTGAGTTTAGGCATAGGTCGCGTGACGCCAATTTTCCCACTAAATCTAGTGGAGAACATCAATTGGTGCATCGGTTACATGACGTAAATATTCCGCTAAATATATCAGAGAAACTGAATTTTTTGTACGTCTCCTAATGTCTGGTCATGTCAATTTTTCAGCCAAATTTAGCGGGGAACCTCAATTGCTGCATAGATCACATGACGTAAAAGTTCCGCTAAATTTAGCAGGGAACACGAATTTGTCTGTAGGTCTCTAAACGTCAGGTCATGTCAATTGTTCCGCCAAATAGAGCGGGGGAACCTAAATTGGTGCATAGATCGCAGTTACGTAAATTTGTCTGCTAAATTTAAAGGGGAACCTGCATTTGTCTTTAGGTTCTGTGACATCAATTTACCTGCCAAATTCAGCGAGGAAACTGAAAACAAGGATGCCAGAAAGGTCCACTGAATCGGGGGACGGGGGGGGGGTTTGCTAAAGAATTTTATCGCATAAAAAATACGATGCTGCCTGAGCTTCGGACCAAGGACGCAGGAACGGGAGGGGCAGAAACATGTTTGTTAGGAAGAGCGCGCTGAACAAGGAGTGGAAAAGGCAAGAAGCGCTCTTCCCTCTCTCGGTGACCCAGAAAGTTCAGAACTAAAGCTTTGTATCCGGATGGCGCTGAGTAAAAGCGGCCACAGCCTCACAAAGAGAGAATTGTGTGACGTGATATGTCGCCATACAATGCCCTGCCATATGCTGCACCTGAACTGATTACCACCCACCCCAGGCACAAGACTAAGGGTCACCCTGTCCTAGGCACTACCCGAACTAAGAGCAGCACCCAGACAATAAAGCTTCCACATTTAAACGCTTGCAACCAAACATGCAGCCATTTTTTTCTGCGTATTTGTTGGCGCAGGCTTGGGGTCGGAGGTGGTCGCGGGCCGAGCTGCCTACAGTCTGTAAAGTGCTCCAGGTTTTAGGTTCGCATTCCTGTTATAAGTTTGCTTTAAAGGAGTTTCTTGTTCGAAAGTTTCGCCTAAGATTGTTTCTTCAATTTTTACGGGCCATCTCGGTTGAAAGTGCCAATTCAAATAGCTTGGATTTCATCCCAAAGTTTTTTGCTGCATTCCCGTGTGCCAAAATATTAGGCACTAGTCTAGGAACTTATGCAATCAAGACAATACGCGGCAGTAGTGGACCACGCGCTTTGCGTCCATGACTTTACCTCTATTGTATTTACTTTTCTGTGAGCTTATTGCGCGAGTGCAATACACTGCTAATCGCGAGTCTATGCAGTCCGAGTTATTTACGCTGCGACATTTTAGAAGTAAAACCTGCGCGCGTATATCTTTCTCGTGCGCTCAAGGTACAATGAAATATATTTAGTTTCACCTTTCTTGCACTACACGCTCGAGGTTATTGACGGGAGCACGTGCGAATAAACGCTAAACGAAAACACACACGCCAGCAGCTTTCTCAAAGTATTACACAAGTATTGAAATGGAGTGCAGGTTCGCTTTTACAGTGAAACGACAGAACGTTGTCCTCGTGCATATCATCCTTAGTATAATGCATGCTCGCTCAATCCTTTTACCGCTGCAGCAGAAAGTAAGGTGCTTCTTACCGGTCAAATTTTCACGTTGTTGCACATGGCGTGCTCTTTTCTCATTTCCGAAGTGAATATATACGTGCTGGGCTTTGACAAGGCAGCCTGGGCTGTCGATTTATTAATATTTTAAATCGAATGGACCATCAAGATGCGGCCTGACCACGGTGTAATATATATATGAGTGTGGACACCGCGCCCGTCGTAGCTGTCAGATAGAGTCTTCTCTTCTCCTTGGTTCCACGCGGCGCCAGCAGATGGCTCCTCTATAAGCGACTAATGTCAGCCTTTCTCAGGCCCGGTTTCCCATATTTTTCTGTAGGAGACATTTTTGATTTCGAAGTCGTATTCTGGGTGCGCCAAGTCATCTAGAACTTGGCTATTGTGGTAGGCGTGTTGCCTATACTTAGGGCTCCTATTTTCGGAGTTTATTTTTCCTCAAAGTCGGCGGATGTTTTGCGGAGTTTACTGTTTTCCGAAGATTCAGTGTTTATCGGAGTTTATATTTGTTCGATTGCTGATTCTGCGAAATTCGGAGTTTATATTTCACGGTGTTTCCTATTAAAAATAAAATAAATAATTAATAACCGGATGTAAACGCATGCCAGATAAAAATAAAACGCACTTGTATTAATTAAACTTTCTTCAGTTGAATTTGGCGTTGGTGCCGTTGACATCGGCAATAATAATTTATCTCAAGACAAAAGTCGCACACGAGTAGTGCTTCGATAAACGTCGAAACGTTAAAATCAATAAACTTACGGAGGTAGTCGCAAGGAAGCTCGTAGTCGTCCCATCCTATTTCATCAATGTATTCCGGGGCCGCGCGAGGTGGAGTGGTTAAGAATGTCATAGAGAAGTTTCAACTGCCCCTCTTTCCTATTTTATAAAATCTTTATGGTCGATAGCTTTCCCTGTTACAAAAACATACCCTCTCCCTTCTCTAAATCACAAATCGCATGGCTCAAACTAGAAACCAAAGACAAAGAATGGAAAGAATGCCCTGAATCAACCTTGACGAGACAAGCGGTAAGACCCCTTTCTTCAACGGTTCGAAATTTGGAAGATAATTGTTGCAAAATCCCAGGACCATTGCCCTGCATGGATCAAATTGAAAGAAAGTATATATATATATATATATATATATATATATATATATATATATATATATATATATTTACTACTTTCTTTTTTTTTCTTCTCTCCGGTTTCTTTTCTTTCTTTTTTTTTTTGGGGGGGGGAGGGAGTGGCATTGGCACATAAAAATTCTGTAAATCCGAATTGACCAAAAGTTCACTTGCAAGTGTTTTTTCGAGTTATTCGAATTTTTTCGAAAACGCTGAACCTATACCTATACTCTGCCCTACTTCGGTAGTAATTAAGTAATTAAATTACTGTAATTTAATTACTTTTCTTGGTAATTTGTATTTGCAATAATTACTTACGGCTAAAAGGAATTGTAATTGTAATTTAATTACTTTCTAGCGCCAGTAATTGCAAGATTTCAGGCACAATTTCAATTACTTTTGCAAAACTTTGATGCGCCAACGGAACCTCTCTGAAAGCCTCAGCGCTCGCACAAGCGGCCTAGCTCTAGGTGAACAACTCGCATAAAGAGACGCACTCACACACACGCACAATATAAATAGTGTCGCATTGTTTCTTTGTTTTGTTGCTTACACTGCGGGCTGAGAAACAATCCTCTTTGGAGCCTACCTCAACGGCGCCGTGTCGTGTAGCGCCGTCTGCTGAGCGAGCAGAAAACAATAGCGCAAACATGCCAGAATATTGAAAAGAAAAAACTGAGCCTCAGCTTTGAGCCGAGGTTGGGAATGTTAATTGTCTATGAAGTTACTATTCTTTATTTTTTGCAAGTTTTTACGTCCCTCTTCTAGTACTGCCGGATATTTGAATCTTTGTATTATTTTCAAGTTTATTTCCTGTTTGTTTTACTTTGAATATTATTTGTATAAGCGTTTTGGAGACTGACCTCGCACCTGTAAATATTGTCACCAATGATTCGGGAGCCCCGATTTGTTTATTATGTATTTCTGGGCCATTCCAATTTCAACTCAATGTAAATAATTTACGATACCATAATGTTTGTATGGGAATGCGGGCGTATTAGCGCCTGTTGGCTTTAATTTTATATTAACACTTGTAAAATATTCATGTATAACTAATTGTCGCATTTTTAATTGCCTGGCTAACAAAACTCTGTCCATTTTTTTAGCAACCTGTCGTCTTCCAGGATTTCAACTAATTTATTATTATTTATTAAAAATATAAGAACGTAGCACTTCATTGCCCCAAATTGTCAAGTTCTATCATGAATTTAACGAAATGCATAAAGGGAAAATATACAACACGCGGCATTTATGCAGCGATGCGTAAGTCTCCTCAAACATTGAGGCAATGAATGAACAAATGCGTTTCATTTTCTGCAACTCGTTTAGTTATATGGCCCAAGTCGGGTCGCTCTCAGAAATAAATATTTGTAAAGTAATTGCATTACTTTGTAAAACTAATTTGTAATTCTAATTATATACTTTTCACATAGTAGTAATTGTAATAGTAGTGAAACTACTTTTCAAGCAAAGTAATTGTAATTGAAATTAAATTACATTTTGAAAGTAATTTACCCATGTACGACTCTGCCTCGTCATTTATCCTAGTTTCGTGCCTCAAAAAAGGCAATTACAGATTTATGGAAGCCTTGAGGTGGTGATATCTCTAGTGCGGTGTTCCACGTCAATGTCACAGCAAATACTCCAAGCGGAGAGAGTGCGCGACCGGGTGGAATGGAAACGCGAAACGTTTTATTTTGTTCTGTTTTTTTCTTTCGCAGTTGCGCTGTACGGACCGCGGCGACGCTGTCGGCTGAGGCTATTCGCGCGCGCGCCATGAGGACTTTATCTAGTCAATCGCATCGCAGCACTCGTCGTGCTGTGTATCCTCACCTGTGGCCAAAGCGAACGCGTCTGCCGCTTTGCGGCCACTCTCGTCGAGCGCCAGCCTGCCGTTTGGGGCCGGTTGGTGATCCACTAACGGTGACGTCATGCGCAGGACTTGTCTTCTAGGTTGTTTTGCTAGTGCTAGCTACCAGATCGTCTAGTTATTAGTGGCCACTCGCTCTCTCAAAAGTAATATACTTAATTTATTTTTTTCATGGGCGAGGGGGATTTAAGTGGTGAATTCAGATTTTTCTATATACCAACCTTCAGATACCTGTCCCTCAGGAGATTCATTTCCATGAATTGCAAGCATTTTGCAATGCCGGCGGCATCCTCGAGCACTAAAAGAAAAGAAAAAAAAGCCGTTTACAACTTCCTGTAACACCGAAGTAGAGAGCAGCTCTTGAGGAGGGGGAAGGCCCGGAGGGGGGGGTTCACGTGACCTCGGTGGGGGGGGGGGTCACGTGACCTCAGGGGGTCACGTGACCTGGGGGCCACGTGGCCTAGGGGGTCATGTGACCTGGGGGTCACGTGACCTTGGGGGTCACGTGACCTTGGGGTGATCTTGCGGTTACGCCGACGCCGACGCCGCTCAAGCCAGAAACGGGCGCCTAAGAGCTGCGCTCTAAAACATATTTTTGTCTGTGTTTAGAGAACTATCTTTGTATTTTGCAACATGCTTTAGGAATGCTCATACTTGGGCTCATGCCTCCACATCTCCAGCTCTTCATACGGCACCAAATGCAAAGCTTTCAAGTGAGGCAACTAGAATAAATCAGTGCCAATTCAAGATATATCTGAGGGTGCGACCAAACAATATGACGCTGTGGATTTTTTTGCGGAGAGCAAGTCGTCTTCTTCTTGTGCCGGGGTTGCGGTGACGTCAGAACGACGCCGAGTTCTGATTGGCTTTGATGGAAAAGATAGTAGGTAGACCTCAATGCGAGATGCGTAGGTGTCTACCCACTATTTTTTTCAATCATCCAATAAGAGCTGGGCGTTTTGACATCAACGCGACCCCTGTGTAAGAAGGAGATTAACTTGCGCTCAGCATTGGAAAACGTAAGCTCGTTAACGAAAAAAATCAAAGGGGCTGCGGTGACTCCTAATCCATTCCTTCACCAGCTCGCAAAAAAAAAAATATTGCAACACGTTTTTTAGTTTTTTGCGTTTTTTTTGTGTCCTTTATTGTGTTCCACTGCAGGTCAAGTGCACTGGATACTGTTGGTAGTGTAATAAACTCCCCACAGACGGCTCCGCTTTCCGATTGGTGTGCTTTCCCCATTAACATTTGTTTTTAGTTCCTTTCTTTATCGTCTAATAAACCAAGATGTCTGTTGAGATGTTGGTCACTTCTTTTGGCTATACAGAATGTTGGCGGAAACGCTTTACCTTTTTCGGTAACGTAGTAATGTACTTGATATATTTTTCAAAACATTAACGGGCACTTAAGTACTTAAATTACTTATTTCGAGTGACGGTTAACGCAGTTCTGTTACTCGTCCTATTTTCTTTTCGCAAGACCTAAAAGATATTATACTTTAATTTCCTTTTTTTCTAGGCGCCAAGTCATAAGAATTCTTGCGTGCATCTCACATACCTTCAAATTTTGTTCTCTCGCTCCCCACGCAATGCTGAAAATTAGACTGGTGTCAGCTGATAAAACCCGTTTGCTTTACTGTCGTCTAACTCCTGGTTAGCTCAGTTGGTAGAGCACTCTAATGGAACTGAAGAGGTACCCGAATCGATACTAGAACCAGGCGGATTTTATCGGTCGCGCATCAGTCACCTAGCTGCGTTTAGAGGTTTGTGTTTGTCCTTTTGTACCCCTTGTTCCCTTCTCCAAGAATTATCAGGGATTATTTTTGCCAATCTTGTTCAGCTCTGCTTGCGCCCTTTGCATTTAATTGCATTATCACTGACAAAGATACGTTGAAGATTCAAAACTTTCAGATATCTTTTCTTTTTTAATTTAAAATGTTTTTCTCTTTTTCTTCACTTTCTAATAAATGAAAACTCTATCCACTGATTGCTGTTCTTACAACTGGAACACATTTAATAAACTTACGAGAAATAACACGATAAAAGCAAACGAAAAATGTGCTTATTTAACATAAATGCAACAAGCCGCAGAAATAAAAATGACGAAATTGAACTGTTCCTGAGTATGCTGAATCATACCTTTGATATCTTGGCATTTGCGGAAACGTGGTAAACGGGGGTTGGCGATGTTGTTAGCGTCAGCAAATATACCAGCGAGGGAGTTTATCATAAATGTTTCCATGGCGGTGTAACATATAAAATTGTTCCAGAGTTCACGTGTGTTAACTATACTTATATATCATTAATTGCCGAAAGATATGAAGTGGTTGTGGCTGCAATATAAAGACCACCATGTGGATCGCTGCGGGCATTTTATGATTTTATTACACATTTTTTAGCCGTTAACGTCAAGCCATTAACTTCAAGATCAGATGTTCGAAGACCCCTCCAAAGTTGAACTTTTTAAAATAATTCAGTCTTCCGGTTGTGAAAATTTGATTTATATGCCTACTAGGATAACATCAAATGCAGAAACGTTAATATGTATTTGTATAACCAAGTACCAAAATGATGACGCTATTGCGGGTGAACTTTCAGATGATTTAAGTGACCCTTTTTCTATATTCTCTTTTATACACTGCAACTACTCAGAAAACAAAAGACCAAACCCACACGCGAGAATAACCTATCGCGACACGAGTAGCCAAAATGCTGAGCAGATTTACGCTCTCGTTTCAAGTGATAGCTGGGACGACGTTTCATTCGGACTGCACCCTGATAAGGCATATGACAACTTAGTAGTCTAGATGAAAGGACAATATTTATTTATAGTTTTATTTACTTCAAAATGCTGCGACCTTAAGAAAGGTCATCGCAGGATTGAAAAAAAACCATATACATTGCACTTAAACACACACACAGAGCGTAATAGGTAATGCAACACACCTTAAAATGACACATCAATAAGTAAAATGGAAGGGTTATAGAAGGAATCACATCAATAAGTAAAATCGGAGGGTTATAAATAGTATGCACTCCCTAGTATGCACAAAGCAACCTAAGGGCATCCGAAATTTTATCAAAATCAAGTGAACGAGTTGAACCATCAATACTGTTCTATTTTTTTATAATTCTAGGAAAGTAGGTTCAATAGTTGTAGGAAACTATAGGTTTTCTAACTATTTATCTGACAAAAACATCATAACGCCTTGTAAATGGGAATTTCAACAAGAAAATCCACAGAGTGAGCTCCGTTTAACATATTATAAAAAATACTCAGTAATTCGAAGTCTCGCCTTTACACTCTCGGTATAAGTCTAGACTTTCGCAAAACGTTCGATTCTATAAAGCATAAAATTCTTATCGGGAAATGACCATTGTATAGAATAAGAAAAATAGCTCTTGACATTGTCGAAACTGATGAGGGTAGAAGGTTGGGCAAGTTGGTGATTCATAAGAATTAAAGAGCGCAACAAGACGACGGACACAGAAGAAGATACAGACACAACGCTCTGTCTGTGTCTTCTTCTGTGTCCGTCGTTTTCTTGTGCTTTTTATTTATTATCAAAAACTATTTATGGGATTGAACTCTGTTTACTGGCCTGAATGGTTTTAAATCGCAGATTTTTCGCATGCAGTGCAGTGTTTCACAATGTTCCATCCTTGGACCTTTGTTATTCCTAGTATAAATAAATGATAGTGTTAACGCTACGCTTACTCTATATCTTATATTGTACGCCAAAGATATTACCGTTTTCTTTTCCGGAGATAATGTGCAAGAGCTTGAAGAAACTGCAAATAGCTGGTTTAAAAAATTATTTGCATGGTCCGAGTCTAATGAACTAGCATTAAACACAAATAACACAAAATATGTAATATTTAGATTGAAGAACAAACCGTTGCAGTATAAACCACATATTCACTTCCTAAATTCAACAATAGCTAGAGTCTAGTACAGAACAAAAGTTTCTAAGTGTATGGTTTGAAGAATTTTAAAGTTGCACAAATCATGTAAATAGCCTCAGATGTGATATCTCACGTTCATTTGGTATGCTGCGCAAACTAAGGAAATTACTACCAAACTGGCTCAAACTACAGCTCTACTACGCTCTTAGATATTGTCACGAATGTCAAGGTGACGACACCAATGATAATTGAGGAATCTGAAAATTTTAATGGGGCTAAATTGCGTCCAAATAAAAATAGATGAAGGGTTAGCGTCGCAGGCGTCGATGGCGGGGTAACATCAGGATCGAGCGCGGGGCGAGTCTGACTCCGGCTCTCCACGCGGAGCCCCTTATGTAGACGCGTGAACTTCTAAAACAATCGGCGTAGAAGGTTCGGCGTGCAGAACATTCTAACCTAGAATAATCAACAAGGTTCTGGAATTTGCCAGAACGCAACATTCCAGAAACAACAAAAAGGTTTATCCGCGGGAAGGCATCAAAGCTCGGCCTTTTGCGTGGGAAGCGAGCCCGATAATCGTTAGGCCACGGGCGCGCTGCCTACTTCGCCAGCTGCGTACGCGGCATTACTCCCCCTTTAAAAAGTGCATCGCCCCGATTCAACACAACAAAAAGGAAATAAAGAGAATGGTAGACTAAAGAGTCATTATCCACAGTCCTATCGAGCGTAGAATCGCTTAGGTCAAACGACGTGAACCACCTCGGGTCGCGGTTGGCGTCGCGATAATGCGTGCCTTCCGTCGGGCACCACTCCGTAGTTGAGATCTCCCAGACGTCGAAGGAGTTTCTATGGTCCAAAGTAGCGCTTCAAAAGCTCGTTGCTGAGGCCACGACGTCGTATCGGTGTCCATACTCACACCCGGTCTCCGGGCTGGAAGTGAACATCCAGACGACGAGGGATGTAGCGTCCAGCGTCGACACGTTGCTGGTCTTGAATCCGGACTCGGGTGAGCTGGTGGAATTCTTCTGCTCCTTGCGCAACCACTTGGGCGTTGTCGCTTCCCTCGCCAGCTGGCTCGTGAGGTAGCATGGCGTCAAGCATCGTGGTTGCCTTGCGACCATGCGCCAGCTGGGATGGTGAATGGTCACAAGCTGGAATGGTGCATGGTGCAAATGCCTACAACCGCAGTGTTGTAGTCGAATGTAATATACGGAAGGACCTCGTCCCACGACTTGTGTTCCACATCGACGTACATCGACACCATTTCGGCAGTGGTCTTCTTTAGGCGTTCTGTCAGCCCACTAGTCTGAGGATGGTACGCTGTGGTTCGCCGATGGTTAGTGTGGCCGAGACAGAGGATCTTCTGCATCAGCTGTGCCATGAACGATGCTCCTTGATCTGTAATCAAAACTTCGGGAGCGCT
This sequence comes from Ixodes ricinus, assembly GCA_037355805.1. Lineage (NCBI taxonomy): Eukaryota > Metazoa > Arthropoda > Arachnida > Ixodida > Ixodidae > Ixodes > Ixodes ricinus. The sequence goes on from JAZHYW010008399.1 coordinate 69,779, forward strand.
GTGCCGGAGGACGAATAATTCGATGAAAAACTTGGCGACTTCCAGAGCAATTCCTCAAGGAAGGACTTTCGTTTTGGCATACCGCGTTAGATAATCTGTGGCGACGATTATCCAGCGGTTTCCCAACGTTGACGGCGGAAAAGGGCCAAGTAGATCCATTCCGACCTGCTGGAAGGGTGTAGTTGGTGGAGGAATTGGCTGGAGGAGACCGGCCGGCTTCGTCGGAGGTTGCTTGCGTCGCTGGTACTCGTGGCATGATCATCTGTATAGGTGGATGGTTTTGGGAGCTTGGGTAAGTAATACTTTTCACGAATACGGGCCAGTGTCCGGCTGTAACCAAGGTCTCCGGACGTCGAGTCGTCATCGCAGGCTTGAAAGATTGTCTCTCGAAGGTAAGTCGGGATTACCAGCAGCCACTGCGAGTTGTTGCTCCCGAAATTTTCTTTGTTGAGTACACCTTGTCGAATGGCGAGGCTCGGCAGGGTTTGTGAGAAAACACGTGGCATGTGTGCTCCCGCACCCTTCCAGGATCGCCTCGTTGACGTCGTGCCATATCGTCGGTGTTCACTGCGCCTAGGGAACATCTGGGCTTCGTCGTCGTCGCAGCTGCCGGAAGGGGTTTTGACGGGGGCTCTGGACACGCAGTCGGCATCACTGTGTTTGAGGCCTGACTTGTAGACTACAGTCATGCCGAACTCTTGTAGTCAGAGTCTCCACGAGGCGTCCTATCGGGTCCTTGAGGTTCCCGAGTCAGCAGAGCGAGTGGTGGTCTTCGACTACGCGAAACGGGCTACCGTACAAGTACAGACGAATCTTAGTGATTGCCGACGCGAGCGCAAGGCACTCTTTTTCAGTCGTGGAGTAATTTCTCTCCGCCTTGGACAGTGTCCGACTTCCGTAGGTGATGACTCGCTCGGTGCCTTCTTGCCCTTGAACCATACAGCGCCAAGTCGTGCGATACTACCATCCGTGTGATTCTCGGTTTCCGCATCCTGGTGGAAGTGTTTAACACAGATGGCGTCTAGAGTTTTCGCTTCAGCTCGTCGAATGCCTGCTGCTGCTCCTCAACATATTCAAGGCTTTACGGCGTCCTTCGTGAATCTTGTGAGCGGTATGGAAATGATTGTGAAATCCCGAACGAAGCGCGGATAGTAGGCACATAGTCCAAGGAATCTTCGCACTGCCTTCATGTCTGTCGGCGCTGGAAATGCTGCGACGGCGCGAGCCTCCTATGGGTCTGGGCGAACACCTTCGTTACGAACCACGTAGAAACGGTTCGTGGATAGTTTGGAGTTGGGCCTGCGATGGTTGGGCATGGCCGGGGGTTGATGAGGTACTCCGCAGGCGATGAAAACTGAGCGAGTTAGAGTTTCAACTGTTTATTTACATTTTTCAACTATGTACACTGGCTATGTACAAAGTAGGGGATTGACATTTTGGGGCAGGATGCCTCAAACAACTCCCGAATTTCAGTCAAACTCAGCTCCTCTCGCGTGGGCATCGGCCTTTTGGGGACCGCCACTCCTCTCTCTCGGGCGTCGGTTAACCAATAGTTTTAAAACCCGTGAAAGGCACATGGGGTCCATTGCCCAATGATCGGCCGGGTGTCGTCACAGGCAATCGTCAAGTTCGCGACGGCCCTTGGCTGACAGCTCCGTAGAGTCGCCCTCGCAAGCGGCGACTCTACGGGGAAACGGCGCCGGCTCCAAGCGCCTCGCAGTTTCCCCAGTGCTTCGGGTTGCCGCCACGACGACACCATCAGCGGGTCCTTCGGGTGGAACCCGACCCGGCCCGGAGAGGCCGACATCCGACGGACGCCTACGAAACAAAAACACAGACACCCGCCGGCACCAAAAGCGACCAACACCCCGCAGGGGGAACAACCTGCTGTCCCCCAAGACGCTAACACGGGTGGGCCTGCGACCCTAACCAAAACACCGCAAAACAAAACGGTTGAGTGCAAAGAAAGACCCCGATGTCCCCCCCCCCCCCCCCCGGGGGCCACGGCGGCGGCGTGACCGCAAGCGCCTGCCCGCGAAGGAAAAAGGGGGCCGCCACAGCCTCCTTACATCTTCCCCCAAGACTGCTCCTGGTCCTTCTTGGACCTGCTAACAGTTAATTTAAAAAAAAAAAAGCAAAAGGTATAGGAAACTTAAAGGAGCTCGACACTAGTGTGTTCATAACGTGCAGGCAGCACACCGGACTAACCTTGCGGTCACGGTGTTTGATATACACGTAAAACAAACAAAAATCGCTAACAATTTCATCCGCGACAAAAAAAGCGAATGCGGGTGACGTGGAGCAATGCCGTTCATAGAACAACCATACTCTTAGTGGTGGGAAAGCTAACAAAACTGATACACAAAATAGAGTTTTTACTTCCTACTTCTAGGTGCACTTGAATGAAAACGTGGTAAACGGTCACATCAACGAAAACACAAACACACACCCGCGAACGCTTCCGCAGACGCCTAGCATTGAGAGGCCCGGCTGGCCGCGGAAGGGCCAGCCGGGCCTTCCGCGGCTGCCCCTCCCGCGGGTGGGTAACGTAGTTATGTTACTCGTTACATCTTTTTCTTAAGACCTCAGAAATGTACACTTCAATTTATTTCGTGTTTTTGAGGCGCTAAGGCCGCGGAAGGGCTGCTGGCCGCGTCGCAGGGCCCCCAGCATCGGTTTGATATTCTGGACAGAGCGTCCGCGTTCCCGTGTCAAACACCTTTCCTGCGTATGACCTTGACGTCATACCTCTGGAGGGCCAGAGCCCACCTTGTTAGTTTTGAATCGTGAGGGACGCTCAGGGTGAGGAGCGACAGAGGGTGGTGATCGGAGACCACCGTCACGGAAGCGCCGAATAGCCAGATGTCGAACTTCTTTAGACTCCAGATTAACGCGGATGCTTCTTGCTCGATTGTAGACCACCGCGTCTGAGTGGGTGTAAAGCGGTGACCGGCGAACGCGATCGGTTTCTCCTGACCATTCTCTCCCAATTGGGCCAAACAGGCCCCCACCGCGATGGCCGACGCATCGGTGTACAGCCAGTACGGCTCTTCCGGATCGGGCGCGCTGAGCGCCACCGCGTCACACTGCGCCTTTTCTAAAGCTGCGAATGCCCTGTCAGCATCCTCGTTCCACGGCAGTCGGGACGGCACCTTTTTACTAGTCAGTTCGGTGAGTGGTCTCGCAGTCTCGGCATAGTTTGCGATGTCGTCCCTATAATATCCGCATAGGCCCAGCGCGCTACGCAGCTCCCGCTTAGTGGTAGGAACCAGCAAACCTTCGATTGCTGCCAGCTTCGTCGGGTCTGGCGCGTGTTTTCCAGACCCCACCACGTGTCCAAGCTAGCTGATCTCGGGCAGCACCACTTGGCACTTTTCGATATTGGCCGAAAGTCCTACCTTCTTTGTTATATTCAGTTTCGGTATTCATTTGTGTTCTTTCACCCCCAGGGGCGCGTCCTTCCTTTGTGTATATATTTGATGTATCGTGCAGAATAAAGGGCTTTTTGAACGGCGGTTCTGCTGGTGTTGTTTCCGTCCGTCCTTCGCAAACATCACATTGGCGACGAGGATGTAGCCCGTTCCAAGCTACCTTCGGCATCCCGTGCCATCCGGCTACGCCCGCACCGCCATGAGCTTCCTCGGCCTCGCTCCGCCGCCGCCGTTCCTCCAGACGCCCGGCCGTCCGTCACTGCCATGGGAGGAGTGGGAGCAGACTTTTACAGTCTACCTTCTAGCGTCCGGAGCAGCTGAGTGCCCACCAGAGCGACGCAAGGCCATTCTTCTGCATTGTTTGGGGGCGGAAGGGCAGCGTGTTTTCCGGACTTTACCTGCAGGGTCAAGCGCCGCAGCACCGGCAGTTCAAGATAAGCCTACCGCGGCCACTACTGACGTGTACGAGTCTGCACTCGCCGCCTTACGGAAGCAGTTTTCGACGTCGTGCAACGTAGTCGTCGAGCGTCATCGTTTCCACCGCCGCAACCAACACGCAGGCGAGTCCGTTCATGACTTTGTTGCTGCTTTACGGCAGCTCGTTTCGCATTGTTCGTTCAATTCACAAGATGAGGCTCTCCGTGACCAATTTGTTGCCGGCGTTGCTTCCAATCGCGTACGTGAACGGTTCCTACTCGAGGGTTCCTCCCTGTCGTTCGAGAGCGCAGTACGAATCGCTCTTCAGTTTGAGCAAGCAGCTGAAGAACTAAAGGAATTCTCTGCTTCAGTCGAGCCTGTTTCTGTGCGTCGTCCGCATTCTTCGCGAAAAACCAGTTCACAGCCAAAAGAGCATTGTCAGCAGAACTTTTCAAGGAAAGCGAGCGGTTCACGTGCGTCGCAGGGGCACCGCCCCCTCGGCGAGACAGAGATAGCCGGTCCGTTTCACCTCACTGTTTCCGGTGCGGCTCGCGGAACCACCGCGCATCAGCGTCACAGTGCCCAGCGCAGGGAAAGAAATGTTCGTTTTGCGGCGTCAAGGGCCACTTTCAGAAAGTATGCAACCGCAAGCGACAAACGCAAGGCAGGGTTCGTGAAGTTGATTTTGATGGCGATGCTTTGTCAAGTGGAAGTTCTGAGCAAGTTTTGACCGTGCAGCATTCCGCTCGCAGAGCAATTTACATAAAAGTGTGCGTAGCGGATGTCAGCTTGACATTTCTTGTTGACTCGGGGTCGTCTGTTTCGATTCTGTCTGAACACGCATTTCGTCGACATTTTGAAAGCGTTATGCTCCTTCCAGCTCCGCACGTCACCTTGCTTGATTTTTCTAAGCGTCCAATTTCCGTGCTAGGGTGTTTTCAGGCAGACGTTCAATTTAAAGGGCGCTCTGCACCACTTCTTTTCTACATCGTTCGCCAAGGAACCTGTCTGATTGGCCTCGACGGCATTAAGGCTCTAAATCTTCGAATTCAGGGCTCCACTCTCGACTGCCTGCACACGTCCGTCGCCCCGCCGCCGCGTGTCAATGACCCGACACCTTCTCACATTCCAACGCAGTCAAGAGAGCAACCGAGGCAAGCAAACCTTCCGCCAGCCTTGGCACCCGACTTCGTTTCACTTTTCAGTCCTGAGTTGGGCCTTGCTAAGCGATTCACGCATCGTGTCAAAACTCGGCAAGGCGTGCAGCCGGTAATTTCGAAGCTTCGTCGTCTCCCATATTCACTCCGGGAACCAGTAGCAGATGAACTTCGCAGGTTGCTGAGCCTTGACATCATCGAACCTATCGATGCTTCTGAATGGGTTTCCCCATTGTTGTCGTTGACAAGAAAGATGGCAGCTTCAGAATCTGTGTTGACCTTCGGGAGCCTAACAAGGCTATTGTACCAGACAGCTTCCCATTGCCTCACACAGAGGAACTTCTTCATGCCTTGGTAGGCGCGACACACTTCTCAAAGCTTGACTTGGCTTGCGCCTACCATCAGGTTCTTTTGCACCCTGACAGCAGGGATCTGACAGCCTTCATTACACATGAAGGACTCTTCAGGTTCAAAAGAGTTTGTTTTGGGTTAGCTTCTGCCCCAGCGGCATTTCAGAAGATGATGGCCATAATTCTTGATGGCTGCCCTGGAGTGTTGTTCTACATTGACGATGTGATAGTCTTTGGGAAAAGTGCAGAAGAACATCTTTTGAATCTAAAAACGGTCTTGCAGAAGGTCAAGGACGCAGGCCTGAAATTGAACAACAAATGCCTCTTCGACGTTCCAGAACTTTCCTTCCTAGGCCATAAGGTCACGGCACAAGGTATCGCACCGCTTCCAGAGAAAGTGGACTCGATAATTAACACTCCAGTGCCAACAGATGTTGCTGCCCTCCGGTCGTTCCTAGGTCTTGTCGAATACTATTCCAAATTCGTTCCACGCTTGGCCGAAGTGGTCGAGCCTATGCGCGTTCTGCTTCGCAAGAATGAGCCTTTCATCTGGTCAGCTGAAGCAGACAGCAGTTTTCGGAGAGTCAAGGAAATGCTTTCTTCGAGTACAGTTCTCCACATGTTCGATCCATCACTTCCAGTCATCGTGTCGACCGACGCCTCCGACTGCGGTTTGGGAGCTGTCCTGCAGCAGCAAAATGGCCACGAGCTCCGCACAGTTGCTTTCGCGTCTCGCAGCTTGTCACCAGCTGAAAGAAAGTACTCGGTTGGTGAACGTGAAGCATTGGCATGCATTTGGGCGTGCGAGCGATGGCACACTTACCTTTGGGGTCGCCATTTCAAGATTCGTACGGACCATCAGGCGTTGGTATCATTGCTATCGTCGCAGGGGCGTGGAAGAAGGCCACTCCGGATTGCACGCTGGAGTGCACGACTCCTGTGTTACAATTTCACTGTCGAGTACCGCAAGGGGTCCACCAACACTGTGGCCGATGCTCTTTCTCGGTTGCCAGCTCCTACGTCGGAGGCAGAACATTCCAAGGAAGAAGAAATCGTCTCGTTGGTCGAGCCGGCCTGCATGACGAAGGAAGAATTCAAGCAAGCCGTCCTCAACGACGGTTGCCTGCAAACCGTCAAGTCGTTCGTGTGCGGCTCTTGGCCACCACAAAAGTCCGTACCAGAGGAGGCAAAACCTTTCTACTCAGTGCGCGAAGAGCTTTCTGTTGTTGATGACCTGCTGCTGCGCGCAGAGCGCCTCGTTGTTCCGTCCTCCCTCACAGCTCAGTTCATCGCAGTTGCCCATGAGACACATCCGGGCATCACGCGCACAAAGGCGCGACTTCGTGAGCTATTCTGGTGGCCACGAATGGACAAGCAAGTGGAATCGGCCGTGAAAAACTGCCACATCTGCCTGGAGGCAGATAAGTCTGCCAAAACATCGCCAGTGCCATTGCAGCCTGTTGAGTGGCCTGAAAGACCCTGGCAGAAACTGGGCCTAGACATTGTTGGCCCATTGGAGCATGCACCTCGCAATAGCCGATTTGCTGTAACATTGGTCGATTACCATTCCAAGTGGCCAGAGGTATATTTTTGCAGCGAAGTGGCCACAAGCACCGTAAAAGAATTCTTAACCAGTGTCTTTGCCCGTGAAGGATACCCGGAGGAGATTGTTTGCGACAATGGGCCGCAGTTCACTTCACGTGAATTTATAACCTTTCTTCAAAACCGAGCCATCAAGCTGTCACACTCATCGGTATACTACCCCCAGGCGAACGGGCAAGTCGAAAGGCTTAATCGAACTTTGAAGAACTTCATCCAAGTTTCACTCCTCGAAAGGCGACCTATCCGACAAGCAGTCACTGACTACCTTGCTATTTACCGTTGTACTCCACAGGCTACCACTGGGGTTGCCCCAGCAGTTCTGCTGCATGGGCGGATGCCTCGAACCAGGTTGGATGTTGTAGGGTTTTCGGCACCAGCGTTCGCAAAAGACCCAGCAAAGGAACTGGCGCGACTGCGTCAAAGGGTCCGGCTTCAACAGCAAAGTAGCAAGGAGTACACGGACCGGAGGAGAGCTGCTAAGGAGCCGAAAATAGCAGTGGGCGATTTCGTTCGTGTCAAGAAGCCGTCAGTTCGCTTCAAGGGAGATCGCGCCTTTTCTTCGTCAACTGAAGTGTTGGCGAAGAGGGGACCTGCCTCTTTCAGACTTGGAGATGGCCGCACATGGAATGCCTCCAAGCTTTCCAGGGTTCCAGAGAGGGGCACGAGTCCACCGTCCCAACGTTCAGAGCCACCTGCGCCGCAGCTTCCGGTTCGAGTGCCGCAGCCTGACCTGCCGCCGCCGCCTTCTCCCGGGTCGCAGCCACCGCCTTCTCCCGGGTCGCAGCCACCGCCTTCTCCCGGGCAGGGTGTCGAACCGGAACCGAACCGAACCGAAAACCGGAACCGAACCGGTATTTTTCCGGAACTGAACCCGAACCCGAACCGTTATATTGTTATCGCGATGAACCCGAACCGGAACTGAACCGGAAAAAAATAACGGTTACCGGCTCATGTCAAAACGGTTCGGCCACGCGCTGTTGACAATGAATGTGCTATCAATGCCATTTGTTTTTTAAGTGCCGTCAACTGACACACACCTCGCTTACATATTTTTCTTCTCCACTCAGTCTTAGGAATATAAACGCTGCATCCATGAATCTTGACAAACGCTGCATCCATGAATCTTGACATAGGAACCAGTATTGCGCTGGTCGCGGCTTGCACGGAAAAAAAAATTGGAAGGCTGTGCAAAAAAAAAAATCGCGTCACGGGATTTTATTTTTCTACAATCTCGTAAATCCTAAATGCTGCTGTGTGCTCATTTCATAACACGTTTCTAGAACGCGCGAGTTCTTGAAGCTTGCTTCCATCGGAATGAGAAAAGGAAAGGCTGTGGAGTTTGATAATGTTTGAGGGAGAGAAAGAAATTTTATTTACAGTTGAAATGAGCATTCATGAATTATATCTGCTCTTCGCTGCCCCAACCACCGGTCAGAGTATATCGAGCTATGAAGTGTCAAGATTTACATGCCGTATTTTTCGTACCGGAAACTCGATAAATGCGGGGAAAAAAACAGGGATACAAACCCTAGTCGCTCGCGGAGAAGCGAAGCTGCGCGCACTTTCGAATTTGACAAAGGATCTGCCGAGCTTCTGTTGCTTCCGTCGCCTGCCCAGCGTAGTCATGGGACTCAAGCGGGCGCGTGCGCTCAAACCAACGCTCAGCAGACGCTGGAGTTAGCGCCCGTGACAGACAGCCCTGTCATCAGACAGTCGTTGTTTGCCGCTTGCATTGGCTACAGGCTTTTATAAACGTTATGCACTACTAGTTTCGACGATGTATCCCGTTTCGTATGTGCTGATTTCAGATGTTTTATTTGTAATTTATTTTGATGTTGCAATTTGTCATTTATAATTTCCGAACCGGTTCGCGAACCGGTTCAGCGCCCCGAACCGGTTCGCGAACCGGTTCGCGGATCGAATTAATCGAACCGGAACTGAACCGGAACAAAATAAATTTACCTGAACCTGAACCGCAACCGAACCCGTATTTGTTTCGGTTCGACACACTGCTCCCGGGTCGCAGCCGCTGCATCCTGGCGGACTGCTGTCTGCCGCACCGCAGTCGCCCGTTCCTGATCCGCAGCTGCCTGGACCGGAGCCTGCCATGCTGCAGCCACCTTCTCCTGGGCCGCAACCGCGGTCTCCTGGGGTACCGCAGCGCTCTACAAGCTCACTACCATCCCCAGCCGTGCAGCGTCCCCATCGACCGTCCCGAGAGCGCCGACCACCGGCCTGGCTCAAAGACTATCAGACCGACTAGTTGTCTATGTGTATAGCAGTGGTTATGTAGTGTGTAAATATGTACAGTGCATGCTTAGGGATATCTAACACTTACTAATCACTAAAAATAAGGGAGGGAGTATGTTATATTCAGTTTCGGTATTCATTTGTGTTCTTTCACCCCCAGGGGGCGCGTCCTTCCTTTGTGTATATATTTGATGTATCGTGCAGAATAAAGGGTTTTTGGAACGGCGGTTCTGCTGGTGTTGTTTCCGTCCGTCCTTTGCAAACATCACATGCTGTGCTGTGAAGACAGCTTCCAGGTGTCTCGCGTGCTCGGGGAGGGTCCCACTAAACACCGCGATATCGTCTATGCCGACCGTTTGGAAAGGAAACTCGGGTCTCGTCAGTGGGGTGATAGAAACGCGATCCTTCTGCCTCAGGTCGGATCTAACCTGGCAGCCATGGCAGCTCGAGCAGTGCTCCCTATTGTCCGTCTCTATCCCCGGCCAGTAGAAAGTGTGCTTGACCCGCGCTTTCGTCTTTCGGAAACCCAAATGTCCGCCCCAGCATGACTCATGCGCCAATCCCATCACCTCATGTCTCCGCTGAGCCGGCAGTACCAACTGGTGGACGTTTTGCCCCAACGACCTGTCCCGATGAAAGAGTAACCCGTCTTTAATAAGCATGCCACTCTGTTTCCTGCGGCCGTTTTCCCAGGCCTCCCACAGAGTAGGGTCTTTTAGCTGTTGCTCTCGAAACTTTCATCGCTCCGAGAGCCCGTCATCTGTTTCGATCTCCGCTGCGTCCGAAGGACTCGATTCCTCACGGGCGCTGTTGGCGCCCTCTCTCTCGCAAGTCTGGACGCTGGTTTTCAGCCCCTCTACGGACTCCGGCGGAGGAGTGGACGTCGCGAGCTGTTCTGTTTCCCCACCGCGACGGCCGCGATGGCCGTCGCGGCCATTGCGATGGCCGACGACGGCCGTCGGCCATCGTCGAGGGCGATGGCGGCCTGCGATGGCCGACGACGCCATCAGCGGGTCCCTCGGGTGGAACCTGACCCGGCCCGGAGAGGCCGACATGCGACGGACGCCCACGAAATAAAAACACAGACACCCGCCGGCACCGAAAGCGACCAACACCCCCGCTGGGGGAACAACTTGCTGTCCCCCAAGACGCTAACATGGGTGGGCCTGCGACCCTAACCAAAACACTGCAAAACAAAGCGGTTGAGTGCAAAGAAAGACCCCGATGTCCCTCCCCCCGGTGCCCACGGCGGCGGCGTGACCGCAAGCGCCTACCCGCGAAGGAAAAAGGGGGCCGCCACAGCCTCCTTACACACGTGACCTATAAACTTCAGTTCGTCATAGGGAACCCGACACTTTGACGGCTTGAGGGTGAGTCCGGCGGTCCCTATGGCTTGGATAGCAGCTCGGAGTCGTCGCAAGTGCTCTTTGCAGTCGCCGGAAAACACTATGACGTCGTCAAGGTAGACGAGGCAGCTCTGCCACTTCAGTCCAGCCAGTACGCTGTCCATGACACGCTGGAAAGTTGCTGGCGCCGTGCATTGTCCGAAGGGCATTACCTTGAACTCGTACAATCTATCAGGCGTGACAAAAGCTGTCTTCTCTCGGTCCCGTTTGTCGACTTCGATCTGCCAGTAGCCACTCTTTAGGTCCATCGATGAAAAGTATCGAAAGTGGCGCACCCGGTGCAACGTGTCGTTAATGCGGGGAAGTGGATACGCGTCTTTATTTGTCACCGCATTCAGCTGCCAGCAGTCTACGCAGAACCTAAGCGTTCCGTCCTTGTTCTTAACCAGTACGCCTGGGGAGGCCCACGGACTGTTCGAAAGTTGAATTATGTCGTCGTTCAGCATCTCTGGAACTAGCTCCTGTATTATCTCCCTTTCTTTTACGAAGTTCTGTACGGCGATCGATGCACAGGGCGTGCGTCGTCCTCAGTAACGATGCGGTGCTTCGCAACGGCGGTTTGTCGAACCTTCGACGATGTCGCAAAATAGTCGCGGTATTCGGCGAGGATGTTAATCAGCTGCCGTCGTTTGGGGCCAGGAAGCTTAGGGTCCATGTCGAGCGGCGCTGGCGACGCACTGTCGTGCTGAGGTTTCGAGGATTCTTTAGCAACCGCGGTGATTTCGGTGGAGTTCCGGAGTTCCTCGACGTGGCCCACAGCTGCACCTTTCGTGAGGTGTCTTTCTGGTCGGAAGTTCGTCACGAGGAACACAGTGCTGTCATCCTGAGGTTCGGCTACCCTCTTGCCAAGCCTATTCTTCTTCCCAGGAGCAATGGAAGGTTTCTTGTGGTATAGTGGTCAAATGGCAAATCTTGTAATTTTATTTATTTTTAAATTGTGCTCGTTTGAACTCCGTTTTTGCTCAAAAGCTGAGGCTAGCTTCCTCCGAACTATACTTTCTACAGATGTAATACACACCTTAGACCCTACAGATATAGCCATAAAATTAGGAGGGATTGCAGTTAATTCATACACTCATAAGAATTTATTTATACCCTCGACAAAATAGCAAACTTCAATTAACACGGATAATATTCGTTATGGCAATACATAAACAAGTTTATTCGACTGGGGAACCTGCAGTTTACACTCATCATCTTTAACTTTTGGCACAAGAAAAGTGGTATATGATAGATTAGTGTAGTAGCATGGCAAATTGTTAAGAGCGTAACTTTTCGGCTTCGTGGCCATATTTTTCTATGAAATACCTATGCTTCTATGGGAGCACTGCCGTAACCCGCCGAGAAATGGCGCAAGCACACGATGGCACACATTTCTGTGAATGAATTATACTTGAAGATATTGCCTTCAAATATTATACTCGAATACTCGCAACTGGAAACTCGCAACTTAAAGGTCCGATCACAAGGAGAACTTCTCTCCTCTAGTAAAGATGGATTCCATCAAAACGTTATTCTCCATTGGATCGGAAGATCCACTACGTTCACATCACGTCAGCATACTAAAATGGTACTCTCAAGAAGATAGTCTACATGAAACAACCGAAACCTTTTGGTGGCTGTGACAAGGATCAAGTCTGCGTTTCGAAGACGAGAGTGTACGAATTCTACGTAGGATCGTAGGATTCTACGTTGTTTACTTGATCTTCGCATAAGATGTGAAAGAAACTGGCTTGTTCTAGACCCGCTTGAATTAAAAAAAAATATTAAATAAGATTTGGGAGAAGCCAGTCGCATTCTTTTCATACGAGTGAGAAGGGGAAAAAATAGGAAGCTCAGTTTTGACCGGACGGCTAATGGCGATGATATTCTGGAGACGTTTGGCATGGCACATATAAAAGGGGCATCATTCTTGGGATGCTGGAAGCAACTACCGTAGAGGAGAGAGCAACAAGCCAGCAAGGGAAGTCCTTCAGCACAGGTACAGACAGACAATCGATGCATTGCTTTACTATGTTGGAGGCAGAAAACCACACTTGGCTTTTGCTACCACACACACGAGCTACTTCAAGGACAATCCCGTCAAAGAGCACTTGAGTGTAGTAAAGCGCATTCTTTTCTACGTAAAACAAACGAAGCACGACGCACTAATTTACCAAGAACTTAGGAAATGCGTACAAGCATTTTGCGAAGGAGACTGGTCCCAGTGGCAAAGCTGACAAAAAGTTGTTCAGATGGGTACGTGTTTATACAGGCTGGTGCTGCAAAATCACGGAGCAGTAGGAAGCAACAAAGCACTGCAATGTCAACCGTTGAAGCAGAATACGTAGCCATGTGGCATGCTGCGAAATTTATAATGTGGTTTCAGCATTTCATCAATGAGCTTCCTGCGCACGAGGTCGCACAAGAGCTACAGGTCCTGGTGGTTCACAACCAGGGTGCAACTTCCCTTGCAAAAAATGCACTCACATCGGAAGGAGGCAAACACATCGATCTCCAATAATTATGCCTGAGAGAAAAGGTCAAAGAGGGAAAGCAACAATAGCAGCATGTTTAATTATCGAGCGACTCTTCGGGTGTGTTCATCAAAAGCTTTGGACAGTCGAAAGGCTCTAAGCATTGTGACATTTTGGGTGTCAGAAACGTGGACACTGTAGCAGTACATTAAAGGGCGACTCTGCTTAATTTTTCGTTTTGAGCGCAGCTCTTAGGCGCCCGTTTCCGGCTTGAGCGGCGTCGGCGTCGGCGTCGCCGTCGGCGTTACCGCGCGCTAGCATAATGGGAAACTTCCCGCAATGCAAAGCGCGGGTCTCACACGTGACCCGCTCGTTGCATTAAGGGACGTTTCCTTAATGATGTTACACGTGACGTCAGGAAGGTCCCGCTTTGCATTATATGAAACGTCCCACGATGCAACGCGCGGGTCTCACTCGTGACTCGCGCGTTGCATTATGGGACTTCCCATAATGCGACGCGCGGGTCTCGCTCGTGACTCGCGCGTTGCATTATGGGACTTCCCATAATGACGTCACACGTGACGTCACGAGTCACGTTACGAGGGTCCCGCGTGTTGCATTATAGAAAATGTCCCATGATACAACGCGCGGGCCACGCGCGTTGCATAATGACCCGCGCGTTGCATTATGGGACGTTTTTCATAATGGCATCACGCGTGTCGTCACGGTCACTCGTGAAGGTCATGACGAAGGTATGCCTCCTCCGTACCCTCCCCTCCTTCTCCTGAAGAGTTGCGCTCGAATTCGGCATTGCAGGGAATTGTAAATGGCTTTAATTTTTGAAAAAACAAAACAAAACAATGCAGTCTATTTTAGTATTACTGAGGAAGACCAAACGTCAAATATTACGAGTTCTCCCTAAACGTTTGTAAAACAGTCCGGCAAACTTTGCAACCCGCCATGTTGCCGAAATCGGCTGACTTTAACAGCCGAATTGAGGTGCAATCAACAGCGCAGTCAAGGCAACGGCGTTCGTGTCGCCAACATTAAGCTCAACGTCATCACCATTGCCCTTTTTTTATTTATTTTTACTTCTCCGGGCAAGCGTGACGGGTGACATTCGCAACGTTTTCTCTCGGCGCTCAGCGGAGTCCACGTGATTCACCTTCTTGGGAGCCGTCCTGCCGTCCCTCCATTACCGCCGTCTCCCGCGTCAGAACCGCCGTCGTCGTGTCACCTTTTGTGATTATTGTCTCCCAGAGCTTCGTCCACACCTCGTGCGCAGAAGAACGCCGCAGCTGTGCAGACGTCGTCGAATGACGTAAACACCGAAATGTGGTTAATAGTGCGCTGCATGCAACACTTCCGCCTGGCACACGCCCACCCCAACGGCGGTCCGCCGGCCCGCCCCAAACCTGCCCTTCGTAACGTAGAGGACCATGGTCAATCTCGTAACGCATGATAGCCTTGTTTTTGGCCTATTTGGCGGCCTGAAGTTCTTGTTTCGATTTTTGCTGTTGCTTAAAATAAGTTTTAACAAGATATATCCCATTTTACGCGAAGCAATTGACGTAGAGCCTTTTATACGAGCTTTTAGTTTGAAATTATTCATTATCCTGGAATTTTCGGAACTGAGCGGAGTTGCCCTTTAAAGGGGGTTGCCGTTATTGTCATGGACTTCCTACAGATGGCGTCACTTCTCCAATCACGTTACATCCGCGTTATTGATATAACAGCACAGGTGAAGAATTAACTGTGGAAGCTGCCTTTGCCAAGAAAATTCCTGCGCAGGCTCGATACCTTGTAAGGATTACACCTTTTGTGTTAGGTCAAAAAAAACAAAAACTTCTTTCTTTATAACCCGAGAAGAATAAAACATGAAAAAACATTAGAGGTCGCTTTAGCCCATACTTGGGAAGTAATCCATTACAAGTAACGGATTACTTGTAATCCGTTACTTTTTCAAGTAATTTTATAATTGGCACGTTACTTTTTTCGTAAGTAATTTGTAATGTAATTTCGTTACAAAATATTGGTAACGAACTACTTTAATTACTCGTTACTTTTTAAAAATATGAGCATAATACAGTAACTGAAGCAATACGAGCAGAACATTCAGCAGCATAAAGAGAGCAAGTTAAAAAAAAATAGAAAACATCAGGAAGGGGAGAACAGCCGAAAAGAAAACACGATTTTTTAATGACCGATCACTAGAACCACTAGAAAAACACGCAAGGCACGTACAAAAGACAAAGATCAAGTAAGACAAGACCGAGTCGGCTCTCCGTCGCCTTCCATCGTGTTTTTCTTCATCTCCCGGGCAGGAGAAGGCTCTGCGTGTTTATTTGTTTTTGTCTTTTACACAGTTTCACCCTTTCCAACTTTTCAACGTGTCCCGCCACCTGCACAGACATCAAACGCTGGACCGTACCCCCTCGATTCGCGAGTTCACAACTCGCGTAACAGACGATGTAGCCTCGCGCGAGGGGGTCGAATTATTGTTCTCTTTGTCTTTGATGTGCGCTACTGCATTCCAGTACGCTTTTGAGGCACGGCTGAAAAGTGCCGGGCGCGAGGCTAAGAGCATCGTTTTCGAGGGTACGGAAGATACTTCTTTTGGTTTACTTGTCTGGGCATGGTGGTCGAGTCCACTTCTCACTCTACAGCCAACTGCCAACATAAAGGAGAAGGGGGGGGGAGTTAGGCCTCCTAAGGAGTGCTGGCAGAGAGAGAGAGCGAGAGAGAACGCGTAAAAGTGGTGTGATTCTCTACTGTTTTGTAAAACCGATGGCCACCGCCTCTCTCGCTCTCTATGCCCTCCCTCCCCTGACCTCCACGAATATTGGTATGAAAGTGAGAACCGATGAAAATTTTATAACTTGTAACCGCCACTTTGTCTCTTACTGGTCGAATTTTCGGTCATGGAGTGTCCGTCGACTTTCTGGCCATCTCTTAATGAGATGATCGAAATTCAGGGCAATAAGAGAACGGAAACCTAGAGTTTCAGTGCATACTTTGCTTGCAAAAAACAAAAAACAACAACAAAAAACACATTGTTCTCAGCAAGAACAACAAACTCTAATCTACGAAAACACATCAACGTAAGCTGAGACACCTGCCTTCTGCATTGGCTATACATTGTAACGTTAGACCCAAGTATCTTTTCTTTTCTTGTGAATAACAGGCGAAACACCCGAGTCAAAAGGCAGCTTTCGTAGATCGCTTCTTTTGCTCCGAATCTCGTAGCGGAGGTAGACGCTGCTACTGAGCATGCGCACCGCTAGCCTTCTCTGCACAATTCCAGGGATCATTTCCGGAGGGCGTAAGCTAGCGGGATGGCGGTTGAGGTTGGAGCTTTTGGTGCCTTGTCAGCTTACAGGTGAACGGAGCGAACCTCCACTCTTTCTCTTAAATACAATATTTTATTTTGACAAGGACTACCATAATACGGGCGTATGAGAAAATGGAAAGTAGTGTTGCAGAATACTTTTGAAAAATATCAAAATTGTTTTTATTATTTTCTGGATAAGTGTACGGAAAAAGTAACGTCAAAGTAATTAGTAACGTAACGAGTAAAGTAATGCGTTACTTTTCAGCGACAGTAATTTGTAACGGTAATTCATTACATTTGAGGCTCGGTTATTTGTATCTGTAATCCATTACATTTTTCAAGTAACGAGCACAAGTCTGCTTTAGCCCTAATAACGAAGTATACAGTGATAGGAGACGGCGAAGTGACAGGATATGGTGCGTACGTTGGCTTTTTCGACGTGCTTTTTAATTGGCGAACGTTAACAAAAAAGAGTTTGAATTAAAAACTTAACGTGAAATGACTAATTTCCCCATCGCCCAACGCCTAATATTTTGACGGGTCTTACACAAAACTTTCAGCTCGCAATTTGCATGAAGATTTTTTAGAGCAACATATATGGGGCTAAGATAGTTACTAACATGCAGAAGCGTCTTTGTCGTCGTAAATTCCGAAACCTAGAAAGGCGTGTAAATTAAGGGTTTTGTTGTGGTTGTTGTTTCCTTTAAGGCCGTAAATATAGGTATGTACCTCATATATCTTTTTTAAATTAGTTCATTCAGAATTTTTGAATGATTCCCATAACATATTTCTATTTGAAAGCGCACCTATAATTGACGAATTGAAAATTTAACTTAGCGAAATATGATATGCACTTATTATACCGATCCTTATTGCTTATCTCGAATGGTCCCTTTGGCAGAAACGAATTAATACCGTATTAACTTTTTTTTTTCGTGCGACGCGTACTTTTTTTAGGAAAGGCCCGCGTTATCGAAAACAGCCCCCATATGTGATTGGCTACTTTTCAGCACAGACCTACAGAATCAAACACCATCCACAAGAAACAAGGCTGTACATGTGTCAAATTAATAACGCTTTCCAAACATTTGCACCCGTTCGGCTATATGAAACGATGTACTTACGCCGTTTAAAGTCCAAGCCAAAAATGTCGAACCCAGTGGCGCAGCATACAAGGCAGAGTACAACGTGGACTACTCCCCTCATGTTCCTCGATGTCCCTCTCGGTTCCAATTATGAGCCTCAGTCTCCGAAGTATTTTATATATTTTGGGGACTTGTTTGTTCCACCTTTCAGAAAATGTATAGAACGGCGGACAGTTGTGTGCACAATGAAGGGCGCGAAGCCTTGTGCGTGCAGAAATCTTATAATTGAGCCTTGGCACGATTGCATCAATTCACCAGCATGCCTCAGGCCTGAAACCAAGTTCTCTGCGGTCGGAATTTTTTAGTCTAGATCAGAAGCACTCCAAACAAAATGCTCGTATATTTTTTACTTATAGACCCTTTCCCAAAGGCAGTCTACCGACCCTGTGCAGAGCTAAACCCGAGTCTATCTTGGTGGCTCTACACAGCTTCTGCGCACAAGAAAAAGCAAACGTATTCGAAAGCATAGAGGAGGAAGGGGATAAGATGTTGGTAGTTTATACGTTATCTTCGATTCACGAAATCGAGGTTGCTTGATTTAGCCGAGCATGATATCCTATTACCTCTATTAGAACGGCAATAATGGAGATTTGGGGACCGCCCCAATGTGACTGACGTTTGAAAAGGGTCTTTTGGTGAAATTTCGCTTATTACTTTTTTTTTATTATTAAGCAAGTAGGAAAGCTTATTAGATCAAGACGGTGTGGAGGTTCGGGTGCACACGAGTTCAATACCGTTATTTACATTTAAAATACATACAAATGCGAGTCGATAAGATATTGTCGAGATTGCACGTAGCTTGAGCAGCAATGTCTTTAGGGGCTGATGCTTTGTATATGTATAGGTTGTAAAGCTTACGGCAAAAAAATCTATAAAAGTAATGAAAGACGTTTACAACTCCCTGTAATGCCGAATTGAGCGCTCCTCCTCCCCTCCTCCTCTCCTCCTCCTCCCTCCTCCTCTCCTGCTCCTTCTCTCCTACTCCTTCTCCCCTTCCTTCTCCCTCTCTCCCTTCTCTATCGTCTTCTAATCCGCCTCCCTCCTTTCTCCTACCCACTCCCTCCTCCTCCTGCCCCTCCCTCCCTCCTGCCTCGTGACGTCACTCGTGACGCTAGGGAGCCTCGTGAAGGCCTCGTGAAGGTCACGACCTTCACGAGGCCTTCCCAGTCACGTGGCGCAGCTTTTGAGGAGCGAAAGGGTAGGGTACGGAGGGGAGGGTATGCCCCTCCTCCTCTTCTGATTCCCTTCCATTTAGCAGGAAATTTTCGCTAAATTTCCCGCTAAATTTAGCCGGGAAATTTTTCCGCCAAGTTTAGCGGGGAAATATTTTCGCTAAATTTAGCGGGGACTTATTTTTCGCTAGATTTAGTCGGTAAATTTTCCCGCTAAATTTTGAGAGGAATTTTCTCTGCTAAACTTAGCCGGGATATTTTCCCGTTAAATTTGTCGGGGAAATATTTCCTCTTAATTTTGCTGGTAAATTTTCAAGCTAAATTTAGCAGGGAAACATTTCAAAAATGTTCCAGCTAAATTTAGCTGGGAACTTTTTCCATACAGCAACGCGCGGTGACGCCGCTTGCATTGTTCACATGAGGCAACGCGCGCGGTTACGCTGACGGCGACGGCGCCGCCGCTCAAGCCGGAAACGAGCGCCTAAGAGCTGCGCTCTAAAAACATTTTAACGTTTTGCAGACCGCTCTCCATTCTTACGTGCCTGGAGTAATTATGCCAGTCTATCACGCAAGAGCAGATGCTCTTAGTCAGCGCGTGCGGAAGGCAGTAGTGCAACGCCATGCTAAACAAATGGGACGCATGCTGGGACGGTACTCCTGACAGTGGAATATTTGAGAAGTAGAGACACCTAACCGGTCTGCATCTCAAC
>JAZHYW010008400.1:0-19194 GCA_037355805.1 Ixodes ricinus
GTATAAGCCACCTAATGGAGGGATCGTCACTGTCTCGGTCAACGTCGTCTCCCGGGTGGACAATGGACCCTTTGTCGTGGCCTCCTCGGCGCGGCTTTCGAGGAGAGTACCTTGGTGCTTGAAGGTGAAGCCCGGCCGCCGCTGCAGGGTGTGCGTGTATGTGTGCGCGTGCTCGGATGATGAGGTGGGGGCGGGGCCTGAACATGCCCTTTCTTGGCAGCTCGGCCACCATTGGCTACCAGCCGCGAGAGTACCGAACAGCGACCCGATATAAGGAGCAAACAGGAGGTCGCAAGGGTGCTCTCGGACGATACAGTGACTTTGTATATATGTATTAAACAGAGTTGGTCGCAGAGACCCTCCCGTCTCGTGATGTTCCTGTCAGAGTCGGCATGCGGTTCCTGGGTCCTGGCCTGGCCCTGCGTGAGGCTGCTTGGAGACCCCCTCAGTCCCAACAACTCCCATGTGCGTGCTCCTGTATTTCTTGTGCCTCCACCTTGACCTAATTTTATTTTTAAATTTTGAAGGTACAGTGCTCTCTTGTCGCTCCTTTGACGGAAAGACGGGTGGTGAGAGACACAGTACTCCCTTCTGAAGTTGATCAGCGGCGGCGGCTGCTGTTCTCCGATCAGATGCTTCTCCTGAGCACAGTGTCGTTCACTCGCGTACTCATCAACAACTCCGGCTGTCTGATGACCTTCTTGTTTGGCTGTAATGAATATGGGATGCCGGACAACATGTCAAGTCCCCCGAATCGGGGCGGGGCCTATTACGGACCTATTGCGCAATACGTCATTAATTGAGCCTGCCGCAAAACCAAAGCTCGGCAAATCTCATGTCTGTAATATGTGAGTCTTTTGGTTCCTAGAATATATAGGCACGCATCATATTGCGTATTCCCAATTATTTCAACGTAAATTCCAATTGTACCAGTTATGGTCCTTCTTGAAGGTCCTAACGATCACAACAACATGCGAGTTTCGGAAAAGTCATCAAATAGAAAGCGCCCCTTTCCTACTTTTTATTCTTATATTACCAGCTTGCAAAACTTGCCAAGTATGTTGTTGACCTAGAAGCTTGGGCGAGTTGGTTGCTCATATTAACACACACTGCAGCGTACTACTACACAAGTACGCTCACTCCTTACACACGAAAAAGAAATGAAAAATTCAAACGAACCGCGCTTACTGACAACTCGTTTTTATATACTTTGTCTTCTTCTACGTCTGGAACTACCGAATTTCCTGAATCACGCGCACCAATCTTCTAGACGCCTAGATTTTTTTCTTTTTCTGTCTGGTTCAAAGATGGTGTACGGATACAATTTTCATAATTCCTGATGATGTGATCGGCTTCAACAATTTCTCTAGTTAATTGATTACTGTGCCTACCTAAAATTGTGCAAGATGGTAGCTGAACCTCGGACCTGCAATCACGGAAATGTATGCCCAGGTGGCCAGAGTAAGCTCTGGTGCTATTGGTTTTTGTGTTCTCGGAGCATATCATTAAGGCATCGTCCAGTCTGCCCTACGTACACTTTCCCGCACGAAAGGGGATCGAATGCACCACTTCCTCAGCGCACTCGACGAAGCTGTTCTGATGTTTCTTGGTACAGTTTACTGTTCGGTGGGAATAAGGTGAGTTCCATTGTTTGCACAGGTTGCCAAAGCTTATTAGGAGCAGAGAAGACGACGTTGATGTTGAAATTATTAGCGATTTTTTTTTTTTTGATGCCATGAGAGAAATTGTGTATGTAGGGAAGGACGACTGGTCTGGTGGCTCTATTCCTGGCTCTTGGTGTGACAGATGTTTCTTTGTTTTCGACGGTCACAAGTTCCGCATACATTTTGAACTTTCTGATTTCGTTTTAGTTACATGACATGGGAAAAGCCGATTGTAGTATTTTAAATGTAAGCTCATATGTTCACACAGTGGGACAGCATTTGTTTTGGGACCAAAAAACAGACGTTTAACTGTAAATAAAAACGTCTCTACTTTGATTAAGAAAAGTTAACATTCTAGTTTGTCTCTTTGACCTCAATTCAATCGGCGAATCATTCAAACCCTGAGGGTTACATTTTCTTTTGTTTTCGTAATCATTTATGTTTCATTTGGTAGAATTTGTCTAGCTTATACATATATTTTGTTTTTCCGCCTTGCGTCTATTTTTTCTCCGCAACCGTCAGCCATGACGATTACCTTCCTGATTTATGAACGTTACCATTCTTCCACTCTTACTTTCCCTCGTTTTCAATTTTCCCATTATTGCTTTCCTCAATTTCGCATTCCTCTTCTTTTTTTCTCTCGGTTCGCGATGCTGAGGAATTAGAAAACAACTATGGCACCAATTTCGAATCCCCGTTCTCTCATGCTGTGGCGCCCGTTTGTGGTGGTAATGGTGGTCGACGTATCGAGTAAACAGGAAAAAATATGAGAAAACTAAGGGAAAATGGGAAGAAGGAGGAGAGGAAAGTGATGAAAAGGGGAGAGGGGAGAGCTTGAAAATAGGGCAGGGGAGAGCTTGAAAATAGGTCAGTAGGTAGGCGGCAGTGGAGCTCCACGGCTTCTTTCATGATGAATTGTTTTTCGACTTTCCGTAAGCGTCGTCGGACATTGTGCACAGGACCGAAGTGAGGCAACACCACCTAGATACAAAGCCGCAGTGCTTCCCCCTCTCCCTTCAAGGAGCGTCGGCATGAGTAGGCTGAACTGGTAGTGCACTTCTCCGCAAGGCTCCCCTTGACAGTTGGCTTTTTTGCAATGCAAGTTCTATTTTACTTTCCTCTCCCTCTACGCTTGACGCGGGGCCAACAAAAAAGAAGGCGCCACGGAGTCGCCTTTGTTTTTTTTTTTTCTTCTTCTTCCCAACGGTTGTCCGTCGCGTTTCTTTCTTCGACGGCTTTTTTAGCTACTCCTGCGGGTTGGCTCACGTGTCAATGAGGCTGGAGGAATCAACTAGAACTACTCCAGAAGCGAGTAGGTTTTTGGACGCCGAGGGTCGGAAGTTCAACTCTCAAGTGAGATAGAACACATTTTGGTATATAAGACAACAGCGGCCTCGTCCGCCTCGTCAGCGTGTGGTCAGCGTCGTGTGTGAACGTTGCATTGGGCGCGTTCAGCAGCGGCCCCGGAGTCAAGGAGTCACTGACTCCTTCCACTGGACGGCCACACGTCACTTCCGGTGCACGTAACTCCGAGGCTTCGGAGTCAAGCCGTCAAGCTCCGAAGCACGGAGTCTGGAGACGGTGCACGTAGAGTCAAAGGAGCTAAAGACGACGTCATTTCTTGACTGGTGACGCTTTCCGGCGCTAAAAGAGAAAAAACAAACAAAATGGCAGGAGAAGCCAGGGAGAAGCTGCGTTGTTCTGTCGCGGGTGTGCGGTTTGCTCGCTTTTGTTTATGAAAAGTGCTCAAGGTAAGACGAATAACGCGTTCGAATTTCTTTTCCAGGTAAGGATCTTTTTCGGAAAATGCATTGGACCGTATTTTGTTTGGTTTAAATATGCTAATAAACAAAGTAAACGTTCATTTGACGCCGTGTCTTGATCGCCGTTGCACGGAAACTCGGTGAATATCGACGATAGTCGTGTCCGTACTGAACAGAGCAAGGCAGAGTATGAACGCGAATTCGGCAGCCGGTTGGACACTCACGCAGAGCATGATCCCGATTCATGTTTTGTTTGCGTAGCTAAATCGGGGTGCACGTTGGCTGACGCTCGTTTCGGCCGACAAAACCTTGATCGCCGAGCGCGGCCGAACTTCCCGTGTGTATACGAATACATTTTACAGGAAGTTCGTTACGAAGGGCAGAAACAAACGTATGGCCGTATAAAAGTATCGCAACCGGCGGCGTAGATTCGCCGAGCTCTATATTTTGCGTGTGCTGGAGGACGTTTTTGTCGGTTTTTATAACAGAAGCTGCCTTTGCACCGCCAAGCGAAGGGCTCCATTGCGTTTGTACGCTTCGAACAGCAGCGCTGGTGTGTACAGTCACTCGCTTTTTCTTCAATGACCTTGTCATGACTTCTTCAGTACCGGCGTCAACAAAAAAGCGATCGTGCTCGATATCGTCTGCTTCCAGTTTATTCGGAGACCGTCTGGCACAGGGGAGGAAGCGAAAATTGCGTAGAAGCAGGTTTGGAGCCTTGGTTTTTTTCCGTTCAGTAGGCGCTCCGATGACTCCGACTCGAGTGACTACGTTCGGAGCTAAGGGAGCCGGTACTGAACGCGCCCATTGCGATTGTCGGTGCTGTCATTCCGTACAGATGTTTATCCGCGCTTTGACGGAAAACTGAATGCGAAAGTGTCCATATTTGCGTTTCTGCCAGGATGATTACGAAAGCCTGGACTGTACAGCGAATCGACGGGAAGATCTCGCTCCTTGACGGCACGGCATGGCCAGAGCCTTTTATACTGGGAGAGTTCGGCGGTCTATTGATCCAGCCGCCAGTCTGGCAACACTGATCAAACAGTCTGGCAACTGTGCGCATCGCGTTCCGAGTTTCGTTGTCCGCCATGATGTGCCTTGCCGTCTCGAGCCGGCAGCCGCCCCACTAGCGTGGAGCGAGAGACGACGGTGAAAATGATCGTTCTGCGCTCTGCGAGACGTTAAAAGAAAACGTAATGGGGTGCTGTAGTGCCGTTGGGTGGTCGAACAGCGCGAAAAAAAGGGTTCAGGATGTACCGGTTCCCGGAAGGAAAAGAAAACCGCAGAAGGCACAAGATCCGGGAGGCCAAAACGAAGAGGGCTAGTAAGTGGAAGCCGACTTCGAGTTCTCGATTGTGCGAGGTAATTTTACAATTAAATTATTTTGTGCGTTAAACGCGTTTTATTTTGACTAAAACTGTGCAGCGACTTGGTGTGGCAGCGTCAGGTGAGAGTGTCCGTTGATCACGAAGCTGTTTCCTGTCGCGCGAGACTTGATACTTGCGAGCGGCCTAGCTTGCGAACTTTGAACTGTGTATACTGCATTTCAGTGTAAGCGCGAGCGGAGCCGATCGCTGCAAGCGCGTGCACGTCGCGTTGAACGACGCGTGAACTCTACGAGTGCACGCGCTCCGTCGGCGCGTTCAAAGCAGCTGCTCGAGCTTCGCTCAGCTCGCTGTCTCGCAAGCGCTTTTGTTTCGCTAGCGATACCTTTATTTTGATAGTTTTTTTAATGCGCGTAACAAATACTTACTAGTCATGCCTTTTTTTTAGGTACACTTCATAGACAGTGATTTCGAAAGAGGGTTTGTCGCGATCGCAAAAAGCTCAGGCACCACGTAATGACGGCGCTGTTCCTTCACAGCAAACCAAACAATGTCAGAAAACCCCAAAAGACCGGCAGGTGAAGAAGCACGGCGGAAAAGCACGATCGGTCCGCCGTATTCCGTACAACGGTGCACCAACCTTGTGATGTGGTAAACAGTCGGAAAGCGATCTAGACAATCAAACTTGTCCACTGCAGGAAAATGCGCACTAGGCCGCTGAGCTGTGTCGGACGTCGGGCGTTTTTGAGCAATTCTCCATTTATAAATGAGTGCCGTTCGTAAATGGGTGGTTTCTTTGCTTATTCTTACAAGAATAAAGCACCGAATCACGAAATGCTTGTTTTCCGACTCTCTCCTTACGCCAACAAAAGCGCGAACGGCAAAACCTACACGCGTATACATCGCACGTCAATGGGGACCCACATGCCGGGAGGCACATCATGGCGGAAGCGGAACCCGCTGAATCTGCTAAACCTAGCGGGCCGTAACCCCCCCCCCCACCCGCCGAACTTTCCCAGTATAAAAGGCTCTGGGCATGGCAGGGTGAGAACTGTTCAATTTTAATGATCGTGGTTCGTTTCTTGTTTTTACGTTTCTGCTGAGTGCATACTTGGGAGTGATTTGGTTGTGGCCTGGAAGCCACATATTCAAATGCTGGCGCTACTTGTAGGTGCAGAACTAAATAAAAATTACTTGATTTATGAGTTCAGGTTGAAATGTTTTCGCAAGCTATGCAAGTGATAGGTTATCGCAATTGCAACAAACACACCAATAGAAAAAAAGTCACAGCATATCCACGTGGTGAATGATGATGAGTGGGCGAAGCTCCGGAGTCAATCGTCGGTAAACCAGCGATTCTTCCGTTAATTCGCCCACTCATCGCCATGTAAAGACGTGAGAAACACTGTGTGTGTGTGTATACAAATCAAGTTTTATCCGAGCAGACTGACGACGCGATTCGGCTTCCCGCTCTCGCACGGCCGGATCTTGGCGGCGTCGACGCGCAGCCTGACGACATGCTTCGGCCTCTCGCTTTCGCACGGCTGGATTCTGTCTGCGAGCGCGCGCTGCCGCCGCCTTGCGCGCTCTCCGCTCCGCAGCCTTGTCTACTGCCTCCATCCAGCTAAACTACGAGCAGCGCCAAGAGCGAGTGCCTTTTATAACATGAGCTAAGCGCCATCTGTCATCTCTACATAAAGTTAATTCCGGAACACGCCATCTCTTGAGCCATTCATAAACTAAACCTCGAAGTGGCTACATACCCACAACTAGGAGGGACAGACCCACGCCTTAAGGAGCTTCGCCCCTAAAAAAAAACTACATTGTGTCGTTTCTGCGTATCCTCATCGGAGCGCAGAAATGATCCGCTACAACTAACAGACCTATATTTTAGCGGGTCTTTGAGCTCTAGTTTGGAGTGCACGCAAGCCGGAATATGGTTCATTGACCAGTTTACTTATCCATACACCAGAGTAACATACTAACAATTAAGCTGGAGCCCCTTCAGGTTCCCCAAGGAATCCCACCACACACCAGGAAGCTCTATGGAGCATATTAATATTATTATTATTATTATTATTATTGTTATTATGTGTACCTGGTTTTATGTGCTCGTGCAATAAGCATTAATATTATTATAGCGCATTCGGCACATCAGATCCAAGAATTATTTTGATGTTTGTGATCCAAAATACCAGATTCCAAACACTGCCAGTGTTTTCTCTCGAATACCGAACCACTTCAGCTGCACTTTAAAGGAGAGCATTGTTTCTTTTTTTTGCTTCTTTTTTTGTATTTTTATAACCATTTTTGATTATATTACCTTTCTTTGGATTCATATGATTCCTCCTTTTTCGTTCTATTTCCTGCAGAAGCGGTCAAATACACATCCGGGATACTGCTTTGATGAACTCGGGCTTCCATGGGACAAGCTGAAAACTGACAGCTTAACGAACGCTTTGGAATGTATAGACCGTTTTCCTGAAAGAGGGCGAGAGAGGAAAGGGGAGGGGTTACCGGCGCTTTCCTCCTTTCTGGTTGTGTAGAAGGAGTGAAAGTCCCGAATGAGAGGCCTGGCCGCTGTTGGGTGTCTGCTGTGCCCCAACTTCGTTCGCGCTTTCTTTTCTGTCTTAAACTCGCAAACTTAATTAGAGCCATGGGCTTCGATGGCAACAGTCCCCCGGTCATAGGGATACCATTGCTCGGTCATATAGTACACAAATAACGACAGAAAGCGTCGAATACTGTCCGAGGACCTGTGTAACTTGCACGGAATCCGGCAAGGCGAAAGCGGCTGCAATGTCTTTAAGCTCCATCGCTTTCCACATGACCCCGGTCTCGGCGGCAGTGGATTGCGTCCGTAAACCGAAAAGACGTTTCCTAAACGCCGTGCTCTCGACTGTGCTCGGAACATTTTGTGAATGGAGCGCGCACTGAACGCTGTACCGCCGATGAACATTGGGTACACTCGAAAGGTACGTGCCAGTTTTTTCGCGATAATTGCTGTTTCAGCTTGTAAAGTTTTGTAACTGAATTTATCTTAATATTAACAATTTGCAGTGGTGACTGACTCAATCTTATCATCTACAACACTTAGGTGAAAGCTTCTTTCCGCCGCCGGGTGAGGCTGTAAATTGTTGAAAAGGAACACATCGCGACACTGTTAGCGCGAACACGACATCGGCGGATTTTCGCATTTTACTTCTAAGTAGTATTAGCGAGCACGAAATTTTATCACTTACATTATAGAACTAAATGAGCTCTTTCCGCAGCAATATTAACTTTGATGACATCTCTTGGTTTTAAAAAGAAAAAACTGGAAAAACCGGCGATCGCTTGTTCGCGCTAACAGTGTCGCGCTCTGTACTTCCATCGGTTTTCTGAATCGCGATCTCCTGCGCGATACCAGAGAGCCGGCAAAAGCGCTCCTTGGTGTGCCGCTGGTGGGTTGTTTACGTTGATTGGGCGCTTTGAAGCTCTGGATAGTCGCTACAGTTTACGTCTCGTGTGTTGCGATTTGCGTTTTCGAGCCCAGTGTGCA
Organism: Ixodes ricinus; assembly: GCA_037355805.1. Lineage (NCBI taxonomy): Eukaryota > Metazoa > Arthropoda > Arachnida > Ixodida > Ixodidae > Ixodes > Ixodes ricinus. The sequence continues at coordinate 8,294 of JAZHYW010008400.1, forward strand.
CGTTTCTTTGTTCGAGTCATGGCATCCGCCGGTGCGGCGACGGGGGGAACAGCGGCAACGAACGTATCAGCGATAGAAATTGGAGGTTAGTACTCAAAATATTGCATCAAATAGTAAAATAATTCGTGGCTGCTTTGAGGCTTTCTGCGGTTCGATATAAGTACATCTAGAACGTCTTCGTCTTTCATCCACAAGGAAATATAAGAACACGGACACGCAAGATAAAAAGCTGCGCAGCTAAACGGTCTGTAGCAGCTCCGGGTGTTTCCAAAAGTTAATTGAGGTTCCCGTTTCGTGTATCGCTTGTTGATTACTAAAAATGGCTACGTTGAAATAGGCCCGTTGCAAGCGAAAATTCATGAATGGTTCATTATTTCCAGTCATTCGGAAAGTGATGGAGCTTAAAAACATTGCAGCCGCACTCGCCTTGCCGGATTCCATGCAAGCTACATAGGTCCTTGGGCAGTATTCGACGCTTTCTGTCGTTATTCGTGCACCCTATCACCCAGCAATGGTGTCCCGATGACCAGGGAACTCTCGCCATCGAAGACCACGGCTCTAATTAAGTTTGCGAGTTTAAAACAGAAAAGAAAGCGCGAACGAAGTTGGGGCGCGGCAGACACCCAACACCGGCCAAGCCTCTCATCCGGGACTTTCACTCTTTCTACACAACCAGAAAGGGGAAAGCGCCGGTAGCCCTTCCCATTTTCTCTCTCGCTCTCAAAATGGCGCTACCCACGATAAAACGGTCTATAGGCAACTGGCGTGCTTCCAATATCACGTGTTTACAAGGCACCTTTACGAAGATGAAAACAAAATGCTGCTGAGGAGCGCGCTGTCAACGATCACTACAGCTAGCAAGGATGGAAACTAGAAAGATCTTCCCAAGCGAGGCGGATGCTTGACCCCCTACCTGCAATGTGGTACACCTGCAATGTGGCCCTTGGCTGTAAAAAATAAGACACATCCTCCCGGCCCTGGGCTATGTGGCCAGCCGTGCAGTCTACACCACCTTGAAAAACCTAAGGGGCAAAAAATGCAAGGCCGCATCGACAGCACGAAACAAGTTGGCTACAGTTAGCTCGCACAGGAAGACTGTGTGCTCTCGCAATGAAACTCGGTTATAGAAGGGCTTGTTTTTTCCTGGTGTAAATGCTGTAGAACATGACTATGTTGTTCTCCAATTGGTGATGCCCAGCCAGTGCGACTTGTTACATATCTCATAATGGAACTACTCGCCAAAAAGAAAACTTCTGACTTCAACGCCTGTGAGAATTAACATACGAGTGAGCTCATTTTAAAACACTTTGTCACGAGAAAATGCACAAGCATTTTCTTGTGACATCCCTTACAAAAATTTTATATCTGGCCCGATCTTAAGATTTCAGATATGGCCATATCAAAATTGGCCACGTATAACCTGATATGGTATATCTGCCAGATATAGCCTCATCATGCCAGATATAGCCTGATATTCCTGGCCAGGTATGGAGATCCCTGATCTGGCCAGGCATATCAAAAGGGCAGAAGCCTGAAATCAGCACTTTATATCTTCTTATTGTCTACAATTCTCCCAAGTGCCCCGGCCCGCACTCGAGGAATTATAGGAACGGTGACCCTCCCTAGTAAACGCTAGTTTTGACCAATTTCATGGTTACAGTGTTTCGAGTGTAATTCGTAGTCACCCTGAACAAGCGTCCCATAAAGCTCAAGTACTGCTCATATCACTTTTAAAATTTATCGTCACATGGCAGCGTTTATGATGCTGTGCATTCTGTCCAACCTTCAACCAGGCTGAGGTGCCGAAATCTCTTACAATATTATCATTCTCGTGATTGCTGTTTTAGCAGGAATTACTAAAAAGTCGAGAAAGGACAACAACCGAAACCGGGATTTAGCTCCGGATTCAGCGGAGCTGTTTATAGCATTTTTAGCGTTTCTAACTTAATATCAGCGTCTTTGATGCTGTACGAGTACGATAAAGAGATATGTCTGCAGCTCATCCAGGTTGAAGGTTGAACAGAATGCACAGTACTGACATTGGCGAAAAATGTTAAAAGTGATATGACAGGTACTTGGGTTCAATACGACACTTGTTCAGGGTGACTCAGAATTACACTCAAAACGTGTAACCATAGAATTGGTCGAAATTTCAGATCACTAGGCAGCTGAAGAAACACAGTCCCCATGATTCCTCGAGTACGGGCCGAGGTGCTTGGGAGATTTAGCAAATTGTCTATTCCGGCGTAACGTTAACACTTCAAAATAATAATTTCTACATTGAAATCCTCGTGAAAATTAGCACAAATAATCTCAAACTTAAGCTTGCCAAAGCTGAAGTTTGGGATTATTTGTGCTAATATTTAGCTTGCGAACAATGAGCCATTCACATTTTGCTAACAAAGTGAATTTAAACTTTTTTTTACTTTTTAATATATTGAAAACCGGTCGAAAGATAAAGCTGTATATACGCCAGAGAAGGCTGTGTATACGCCAGATAAGTCTGTATATACGCCATATCAGGCTGTATATACGCCAGATAAGTCTGTATATACGCCAGATCAGCTCTGTATATATGCCATATCTGTCTGTATATACGCCAAATAAGTCTGTATATAGGCCGTATATAATCATATAATGTTTGATATAGCCAGATAGGGTCCAGATATAATATTTCCATACGGGATGTTTGCAGCAAGATGGATTTTCGCATTAATGCCAAGAATGCCGAACAAAGAAATGGAAAGCTGAAACTCTGCAATCAAAGACACTCGCTACCAACCGTCACGGATGTCATGAAGCGAACTCGGACCAAGGAAGAGTATGTGTGACGCTAGTGTTGGTGAACCCATTGTGAGTTCCTGCTGAAGCATGTGTTGGACTGCAGTGAAAACATTCAGCTGAGAATCTTTTGTAGCAAGATGACAACAATATTATAAGTGCGAGTGCAAAATCTGAAAAAGCTAAGGGGTCAAGGCTAAACAAATCAGTTCCTGTCCGGCCAGCAACGTGCTTGCACTTCACCCTCATGCAAAGGCAACTGCTCTCTGAAGTCGGTTAATCTGTGTGTGTGTGTCTCTGTGTGTGCAGATAGTCGGTGTCCTTGCAGCAGTCTCTTGGGTATCTTGTGGTGCTACAGCGTAAATGCCGACATGCTGCACAGATATTGTGTGTCTCGGTGTCACAAAATAGAGAGCATCCAAGATGCATGTGTATAAATGTTTTGCAAGACGGATATTTTCAGAACTTACGGATACCAGGAGGCTCGTTTCGCAGTGTTCAAAGGTGACCAATTTCTTATTTACGACTCTCTTCTGTATTGTAAATGCAAGCAGCTTTGAATATGAAGCTCCGATGCCCATTTCTGTTTGTGTACTAAACTTGTTTCTGGCCGCCCTAGCTGTGTCGTTTCATAGACTCGGTACTGTCGAAGTACATCAGTGTATGGGGCAACGCTCGGGTACTACGCTACTTTTTTTGCAAAGATAAAAGTTTTCACATTATGACATTGCCAAGAAATAGGTCACAGGTGTTTTTTTAGATGTAGTAACCAGATAGGTTGCTTGCTGCAAAACAAGTACTATATTTTAACAGGTAGAATGCATTGAATCGCTGAACCTATACAGGTATAAGGAAAAGTTTGTCAAAATACGTGCAATACATTTTTCAAACTCTGTGCAATACATTTTTCAAACCAGCACATCACAGTTTTAGAATGTTTATTACTTTTATACTTGTTTGGCAATTTGGGTCCACGTTGCTGTTGCATCGGGTGTACCTAAGGGTAGTGTACTCAGGTTTCTATTGTTTCTAATATGTATCAATGACATACAATCATCAATTAAATCGACAATTAGGCTTTTCGCTGATGCTTGAGTTATTTACCGGAAAATTAGTACACCTATAGTGATCACAATATTGTCCAAGACGATTTAGATACAATATCATCATGGTGATTCCCTATGGCAAATGAACAATAACACACGTACGTGCAAACAGATGTCCGTAATTAAGTCCTCCACTAAAACACTAACCCACTACTCATTACTTTCACAACCACTAGAACACTCATTGTCGCACAAGTATTTGGGCGTGTATTTTAAAGAGTCATTATCATTGATTGAGCAAATAACAAATAGCGCACTAAAAACAATTGGTTTGTGAAAAAGCCATTTGTATGATAAATTTCTTGTGTTCAATAAACACATAAATCATAAAGATATATAAGAACCATATAAGAAACTTCTTACAAGTTTCTTATATGTTCTTATATATCTTGCATGATTCATATGTGTTTATTGGACACAAAATTTCTCACTACAAATGAGAATTTTCAGTAGGGATCTAGCTCCCATTCAAACAAAACTACTCGCATACAAAACATTTATCCTCCCAAAATTAGAATATGCAAGCATAATTTGGAATCCACACCTAAGTTACCTAATGTCGAGGCTCGAATTTTCTGGAACAAAGCAACCAGATTTATATGCAGTGATTATTCATCCTAAACTAGTGTGTCCTCTTTAAAAGCTAGCATAAATCTTCCCAATCTAGAAAAGACAAAAAATAGCCCGATTGCGTTTTTTTAAGATGTATATTACTAAGATTCCGATTTTCAATTTACTTAGGTCTGGGCTGGCAATTTTATATCATCCGTATTAGATAATTCCTGCAAGATTAAACCATTTCACTGCCATACTTACACTTTCCTATTTTCTTCCTTAGTACTTTGCACAACTGACTGGAGCCAACTACTCTGACCATATTGTAACTGAGAGATATCCCATTTCCTTTAAAAGAAGTGCATCAATTTGTGTAACACAACCTTGATTTGTAAAACTGCATCATAATAATGACATGCTAATCAGAGTTTTTTTTGTGTATGCGCGTGTGTGTGATTCTTTTTTAGTTGCTGTCTATTTTGTATGTTAAATTATTTTTTTCTGTTATTTTTAATCCCCTCATGTAATGCGTCTTCGGATGCTTAGAGGTGAATAAAATAAAATGAATGTCTCTACATTATTTATCCGATTGTTTCTGTAGTTCATTTTATCTTGTCCCACTACTTCGATTATTGCCATTTCATGTGGATTCTTTTTTTAAATACTCCCATGTCGTTCAGAAATAATTACACCACCCAATTTATCGCTTAAAAAAGAACAGATCTTTCTCAAGATATCACTTTCCTGTATTTCACTACAATAATTGTAGGTTATAATACTTTTCTTGCGTTCTAAAATTGGTTCTTTCAATTACTAGACGTTCACAGCTCTCATGTCTTCTCATAAAAAAAAATAGTGCGAAAACCCTCGTTTCTACGACGTAAAAGCTACGCGCGAATCCTTCAGCTCAGCTCATAGCGCGCCGCACGTCAGCCTGCTGCCGTGACGTCACCGGAGGCGTGTTCTGGCCTTCTCCTCATACGTGGTGTTGAGTGAGGGGACGAGCCTGGAGAGAGGGGAGAAAAGAAGAGGGAAGCAGGAAATACATGCTTGCACACGATTATGTGGGATAAATACGGTTTCTGTTTGGCGGTTCCTGCTTTAACGCACGTGCTTATAGGCATGCTGTGGTGGTGCTGGCGGGGCTAGCGTCACTTCCGTTCTCGAGTTTATTTGTAATTCGCTAGAGGCTTACTTTACAGGGCATGGGAAAACTGTCTTTGCCAATTTTTTCGTTTTTTGTTTTGTTTTATTTATAAAGTCGGGATCTGACGTTTGTTAGTTTCTGTACATGTGGGGCGTTAGAAAAGATCTTTTGGCGGTTTTCATGACATCAAAATATTTAGCTGGGCTTGTTGGTTCACTGAATAGAAATGAGCGCCAATTGAGACGGGATACCTGCGCTATGATATTACTTGGCAGCGGGCCAAATCGCAGATTGTGCCCATAAGATTTAGTGTTTACGGTTTTCTACTCAATGCTGCTGGTTTTTTATCTATGTAGTGGATTGCAAATGAATCGTAATGGATTTCTTAATATAAATGTTATAACGTGGCAAATTGTAGCTTTTTAACCTATATTAGAAGATGTAGCAACTAAAAAAGCCAGTCGACAGAACTATTTAAAAGAAAGCAAAGTGAATCTTGAGCTGTACCGTTCGTATGTATCAGCTAATCCAGCATAAATGTGTGTACCTAAAAAGAGAAAACTATTATTTGCACTACTTACCCAAACCTACACCTTCACAGCAAATAACGTAACCAACGCTGCTTTCTTTTTTTCTTTGAACAAAAGACATTAAAAAGCGTCTGTATTAAGAGCTGAAGCTGAGCAAGTTCTTTCACGACAGTGATAAGTGGAAACTGATTGTGTTTATTTTTTTTTCAATTCATTTTAATACCTCAAAGGCACTCGACTTGCGAGCGCATTACATGAGGGGGAAATTCATAATATACAATTAGAAATTCAAAACAGTATTTTCGCGTATACACTATTTACATCTTAGAATAACACACACAAAAATGCACAGGTGAAAGCGTGCACACAAAAGAGCAGGAAAAAGAACACATACATGATATAACATTGGAGTTTCATAGATTGCGACATAATTGAATGGGTGTAAACAAAAGTTCACGCAAAAAAAGATCAAGATGAGTAAGTACAAATATACAACACCGTCCAAAGCAAATAAATGTCAAGGGAGAGACCGCTACTAACTGCTCATTCCGAGGTACTGTTCACATTTTAATTTATATGCTGCAAGGTTAGTCTCGGATACTACTTCATATGGCATATTGTTCCAATCTCCAATGCACATGACAACAGGCGATGAGGAAAATAATAGTGTGCGTGATTTGGGCGGCTGGATCTTGAGTTGGTGATCCGTTCTGGGTGATATATAGGAGGGCGGTTTACAGTATGTTTGCCTAAAGGTTGATGCGCTATTGAAAATGGTATGAAACAGACATAGCCGTGACAGCCGTCGACGTTTCTCAAGAGAATGTAGACCGAGATTGTTTTTTAGTGACGTGACGCTAGTGAATGAAGAATAGTCAGAGGAAATAAATCGGGCTGCCTTATTCTGGACGGACTCCAGTCTATCAACGAGGTATGCCTGATGAGGACTCCAGACAGCGCTAGCGTATTCTAGTTTTGGAAGTATAAGCGAATTGTAAGCAAGCAATTTAGTGGACGGAGGTGCGAGATATATATTTCTTTTCAGGAAGCCGAGGGTTTTATGAGCACTTGCTACTATGCAATCTACCTGATGAGACCAGTTTAACGTTTCTGAAAAGTGGACACCTAGGTACTTGTAAACTGACACCCTGTCAATGTTGCGTCCTTGGAGAGAATACTGGGTAGACGTTCTACTTGGCGATGTGCAAATGTTCATGTGTTTACTTTTTGAGACATTAATATTCATGAGCCAGTCGGTGCACCAAGTTCCAATCCTGTCAAGGTCGTTTTGCAATATTAAATGATCGGATGTATCGGATATCTTTCTGTATATGACACAATCATCAGCGAAAAGCCTAATGGTGGACGTTAATGAAGAAGGAAGGTCATTTACATATATTAAAAACAAAAGAGGCCCGAGAACGCTCCCCTGTGGTACACCAGACGATACTGAACATTGATAAGAAAGAGAAGCGTTTATTTTTACGGACTGAGTTCTATTAGAAAGGAAGGAAGCGATCCAGTTAAGAATGCACGGTTCGATGCGGAGTCGTGATAGCTTTAGGAGGAGGCGACTATGTGGGACAGTATCAAAAGCTTTGGCAAAGTCGATGAAGATGATATCGGTCTGGTGATTGTCATGAGTGTTGACATGAAGGTCAGTAATGACCTCGAATAGCTGGGTGACACATGAGTGATTTTTCCTAAAGCCATGTTGGTTTGGAAACAAAAAGTTGAATCGATCTAGGTGAGCGAGAAGGTGCGTGTATAAGACGTGTTCCATGAGTTTACAAGGTATACTAGTGAGGGATATTGGCCTATAGTTGGTAGGATTGGATGATGGACCAGCTTTAAGGATAGGTGTTATTTGAGCATGACTCCAATCGGCAGGAACAATGATAGAGTCGAGGCTCTGCTGAAAAAATAGTGAAAGAACGGGAGATATCAAGTCCCTGGTTACTTTTAAGAGTTTTGAAGAAATTTGATCTTCACCGGGACAGATACCGACCCGAAGGTTTTCAATGAGTTGGGAGATACCTTGGGGTGTAAAAATTAAAGGGGGCATAGGCTGAATGCTGTCTGAAAGCAAAACGAAAGAAGGCAACGGAAAGCGTTCTTCTGTAAATACGCTGGAAAAAAGTTATTGAACGCGTTGGCTGCGTCGCCGTCCGATAGTGGCACACCATGCTCATCAGTTAGATCTGGGTGGGCGTCCCTTTCTTTCGGATTAACGACACGCCAAAACTTTCTGGGGTCGGATCGCAAAGTATCTGGTAGTGTCTGGCCATAAAATTTCCTCTTGGCGTTTTTTACTTCGTGCTTGCACGTATTTGAAACAGCGTGGTAATTTGTCCAATGTAGGGATGTATTAAACCTCGTAGCATCTTGAAAGAGCCGCTTCTTTTTATTCAAGAGTGTCTTTATAGATCGGGTGAACCATGGGGAGGCCGGATTCGATGCTATTGAAAAGGTAGGAATGTGACGTGACAACACTTCTTGAAGTTTACTTCTGATCAAGTTCCAGTTTTCATTGACAGAGCGTGATGCGTAGTTGCGCGTGAAGTCTATAACGAATTGAGCCATAGTTGTGTTTATGGCTACTGTGTTTGCACGTGAGTAGTCGTGAATTTTTTTCCGAGCCTTGGTGGAGCGTTTAACAGGGAAGGCTGCATTGACAGAAATAATCTTGTGGTCACTAATCTGGTCAATAATATTGACGCCCAACACGCACTGAGGATGTGTAGTTAGAAATAGGTCTAAGATGGCGTTATTTCTTGTGGGTTCAGAAACCATCTGGTGAAGACCGTTGATACGTAGAGTTTGAAGAAAAGCACTGGACTGAAGTGGGTTAAGACAGTTGTCATGGAGTTGAAGATTCGACCAATTGATGCCGGGAAAATTAAAATCCCCAGCGACGACAAGTGGGTGATTAGGAAATGATTTAGTTATGGTTCCTACGGAATTATAGAAACATTCATTGAATTCATTATTCTGCGAATTTGGAGGACGATAACAAACACCGAGGAGCAGAAATCGGAAGTCCAGTTGCAAGCGTACCCACAGCATTTCTAGAGGCGAAATGTTTTTAATGACCGAGCAAGTAATATCCTTTCTAACAGCGATAAGAACGCCGCCTCCTCTTTGTGTCGTTCGGTCTTTTCTATAAATGTTATAAGTATTAGATAAGATAAGTTCGGCACTGTTGATATCGGGGCATAACCAAGTCTCCGTTCCAAATATGATATCTGGTTGACAGCTTACGGTGATGTTTTCAAATTCTGCTTGTTTTGAAATGATGCTTCGAAAGTTGGCTACTAAAAATGATAATCGGGGTAAGTGTGCAATGTCAGTACTAGAACTTTGGGCAAGTCATTCGTTAGAAGCGCTAACTGGGGAACGCCCTCCGAGCTGAAAGACGTTTTGGCTGGAATGGGAGTACTCATAGATCTGGTTGTTTACGTATAGCTTATCAAACTTAATTTTGTACCTTGTTCCTTCGTCTCTGTACACAGAAGCGTACTCCCACAGTTTCTGTCGCGCCAGCCTGGTTTTATCGGAATAATCTTCCGAGATAGACACTTTTGGGGAAGTTACATTTTTCAGTTTGGAAGCGTTACGAAGTATCTCCTCTTTACTTTTGAAGTTTAAAAGTTTCACAATAATCGGCCTATGGAAACCGTCTCTCTTGCGACCGATGCGATGCGCTCTTTCCACCTCGCCCAAGTTCACCCCCAAATTTCTTGTTACGAACTCACGTATGATTGTCTCAGCTTGGTTCCAAGTTTCATTATCGCTCTCTGGTAATCCCTTAAAAATAAGGTTGTTCCTCCTTAACCGATTGTTTAGGTCATTCACAACATTTTCGAGAGACTCTGACTGAATTTGCAAGGCAGCAGTGTTTTGTTGAAGCTCGCCCAGAGTTGACTTCACTGTTGTTAAGTTCTCGTTGATGACTTTGATCTCTTCCACTTTTTTTCCAAATTACCAACGCGGACTCCCAGATCGGTGATACTCCCCTTTATTTCGTCTAGCTTTTTTGAGTTATCAAGCTGATTTTGGGCCGAGTTAGCAATCAGGGCCTCGATTGATACCCTAAGTTGGTCAATCTTTTCCGAGTTAGTCGGGGGCCCGGGGTTCGACTCGACGTCGCCCGCATTTGACAAGAGCATAAGCATGACAGATGTAACGACAAGTAGCTTCAGACAACCCGCATCACAGAAACGCTGAATGTACAGACATTTGAACATCGGAAAGTGTTTATCTCTGGTTTTCCTCGGGTGAAAACAGCCAACCCGGGCTCTGTAAGTTGCAATATCAACGCCCATATCAGCACTCAGGGGATTCACGGCCTTACAAAACGAAGCAGAAAATGCCCTGTTTTGGGCTTACCTGCAAATTCGGGGTGATTAGCACAGAGCTTGGGCCGCGAATCCCGCAGATACTCCGGTGCTGGCTTCTTTTAAAGGCCGTGACGATATCCCACTGTGCTCCGATGCTCTTGCGACGCTGACCGGCACACCGGACGGTAGAGGCCGCTTGCGCAGATCAGTGCAGGCGAGTGGTGACGTGGTTCGTGACAGGAGGGGGCGTGAGCCGCGAATCCCGCAGATACTCCGGTGCTGGCTTCTTTGAAGGCCGCGCCGCTATCCCGCCGTGCTGCGATGCTCTTACGACGTTGACCGGCACACCGGACGGTAGAGGCCGCTTGCGCAGATCAGTGCAGGCGAGTGGTGACGTGGTTCGTGATAGGAAGGGGCATGTGGCGTCCGCTGAAGGAATCTG